>JAKSZU010000001.1:51097337-51282337 GCA_026018925.1 Tupaia tana
ATTGTACCTGGTTAAATTCACTACATTGATTCAGGAAACAAGAAACAATGTGTTTCCAACTTTCCATCTTGGCAGTATTTACCTCAATTTCCCCAAGCTCTCTTAGAGGAATCTAAGGGCTGGGACCTGGCAAACTATTTGTTTGTTAACATGTATTCCATTTTTGTGCTTGTCTGATTTCCAGAAGAGTATTCCCAATATCACATAATGCAAGATACTTTTCCAAAATAATTGATGTAATGATAATTACAATAAAAATTCAGAGTACAGATAACATTGTATTTTCTTATGTACCCTATGATGTAAAAAAGGATTTTTCATTGCCACAGTTGTTAAATGTTTTGGTAACAACTTTGTAAAATGAATTTAATGTCATATTTTATAGCTATAATTTAGTGAATATAAAATTCTAATACCTTTATGAAAAATACGATACAGAATGTTCATTTTCAGAATGTTATAAATAACATGTATTCATAATCTAAAAATTTTAAGAAAAATTTTTTGTAGCTCAAAATGCTAACAGGAGAATAATTAGAATAATTATGGAACATGCTCAATCACTGAACATCTTGTAGGTTACTTGTTCCCTAAAATCTGTCCATAGACACACCTAAATATATATATATAAATATATAAATATATAAGTGTGTATATATATATATATATATATATATATATATATATATATACATCTCAATCTACCCAAATAAAAGACAGTTATTCTTGGAATAGCACAGGTTCCTACTCCAGAAGCCTCTAGACCATAGTAGGATAGTTTTCCTCTCAGAAGTCAGTAATAGGATTACTTTTGGGATGATATACACTTTAACAGGGATTAAAAATAATGTTTGCCATGGAATCTGTACAGTTTTAAGTACTTCCATTTCTCTACACTACCCATTAAAATATATATTTTGTATGACCAGAAGCAATTTGAAATAACCTCATAAGGCTAAGGTTGTGCAGTTCAGTGGCACAATTTTAATTGCCTTAATTCAGAGATAAATCCTACTTCCCAGGAGGGTTCTTGTTTCTAGTACTTGATAAAAATGATAAATCTCTTCTATTAATTTGTGTCACTGCAAACAGCAATTTTATCAGAAAATGTATCAACATATTATATGCTATATAGTAAAATCCTGAAGGCAAAACAGGACGAAAGCCTTTATGTAGCAAATTATGTTGTTGTACTGACTTTTACATTAACACACCACTTAAATAATCTTTCCCATCATCAAACCCCTTTGGCAAAACAGTACCTAAATCTCAATATCTTCACAAAGAAAATTGTTTATCCACAATATTTTTTTAAAAGTATGACTGAAATGAGAGAAGTATATTTTAAATATGCAAATATTTGTAGAAAAAGATATCTAGTAACATAAGTTTCTGATATTGTTAGATTACGTGTGAAATCAAGACATTGGAAAAATCTACTACAATTGTTTGAATCTTTTCTGCAGAATAAAAAAAAAATAAGTTTAAATAAAATGGTAAGAATATAAGCAAACCTAGAAAATTTTAAAAAGGGAGAGAAAAAACATTTTGTCTAAAAATTTAAAAATCACTGCAATACAGGAAAATTAACATGTGAAGATATTCTACTATCTAAGGTTTGACTCTTTTTTTCCCCCTGTTTTTTTATTAAGTGGCTTACAACTGTTATAAAGGTTGTGTGAAATGAAAGTAATAGGCAGCTATTCAAAATCATTGCATATTATGGTATAATTTAATTTGAAATTTTAGTATTTTATAAGTACTGATCTTTTAGGTAGAATAATTTCTTAAATGGACTAAAAGTATCTCCTTAATAGTAATGGCAAATGAATAATTAGAATTGACTAAAATGACATAGACAAGAATGACTTTACATAACGTCATCAAGCTAAAGTTAAGGAACTTTATTTGCATCCTAAGACTTTTCAAGATAATGACCATAACTCAAATGCCTAAAGCCAAAAAAGGGCATAAACGACTGAATGCACCCCAGTGTAAGATGGAATCATGACAATTGGTTCTTGGCTTCAGAATCAATACAATAGTTGTGAGAATAAACTGCAAAAATAACTTCCTGTATAAAAGGAAGAAGTTGCTACATTGCGAAATACATGCCTATTACAGTCATATTGTCTGATCTGTTAGGAGATTTTTAAAATGTAAACTTTTATTTACATTTTTAAATATTCCAATTTTCAAATAAATCAAAATAAATTGTGCGTCTCAACAGGAATCATACTTAAGGAAGAACAGTTTTTAACACCCGGCCTACGCACTAAAAGTGATCTGGAGAGTATCATCATAGGGGTTCCCATAAGACTTTCACAAATTTATTTTGATGAATTTTTTTATAGCATATTATCTGAAAGTTGCTCAACTCTTGTCTATAAAAGGATGTTTTAGTTCCATGGAAGTAAAAATATTGGAACATTTGAGTTTCCTATGTGAGCGGAATTAGTGATTATGTGTATGTAGGAGTGCGTTTGTAGGAAAAAGAGGGAAATTGGTTTTGAGATGCTACCCATCTCTCTTATAAATGTTTACTTATTGAATTGCTGGTGCTATACAAAAAATGCTGTTTTATTTTTTACAAGAGAGACAACAGTAGACAAGAAATAGAAATTTCTAGGAATAAATTAATAACAAATACAATATTATTCTCCTGAAATGAAGCAGAATTGAACTTTAAAAAGTTAACTGGGATAGATTAACAGGTATGAAGTTCCAGTTAGAAAGGAAAATCAAGCTCTGTCTAGTGTTCTATTGCCAAATAGGGTAACTATAGTCAACAGTAATATACTATATAGTTCAACATAGCTAGAAGAGAACTTTTTAGATATTCTAACTACAAAGGAATGATAAATGTCTGAAGTACCATATATGCTAATTAACATAATTAATCATTACCCATTAGAAACATGCATTGAAATATCACACTGTGCCCCATAAATATATATAATTATCATCAATTAAATTTTTAAAAAGAGGACTTGGGCCAAATAGATGATGCTTCGTTTTCTACTTAACACTAATATTCTAGAACATTATTCTATTTGAAAACAACAAAAAAAAATCCTAAAAAGAAGTGCACTGTGTAGGGTGGATAAGTGGTGTAGTGGTTAAGGTGCTAGAGTCCCACATGGCCTACCAGAGTTCGAGTCCCACACCTGGTAGCTTGCTTTATAACTTTCCCTTAATCTTTCTCTGTCTCTCTCTGGTCAAATTTAAAAAATAATGATAATACATTTAAAAATCCAAAAAATAATCCTTTTTTAAAAAGAAGTGCACTGTATTGTTTATAACTATGAAACTCAAACGTGATTAGAGACTGACTATGAGTTTCTATTCTGCCCACATCCAGTCAATATTTGAATGAAGACATTTGCACAAAAGTTAGAGTTGTAAGTTAGATAGTTGCCACAGTTTGTCTCTTACATATTTTCATTTTGGAATTTGGTCTAATGTAAGGGTTTTGGAATGTGGTGAGAACTTTAAGAGGAAGTACCTAATGGGCAGTGATTGAATCATGGAATCATCACCCTCATAAATGGATTAATACTCTCATTGGAGATGGAGCAAGGAATTCTAGCTCCTGGGAGAAGGAATTAGTCTGCATGAGAGTTAAGTTGTTACAGAAAGAAGACAGCTGTTTCCAGGTCTCTCTCTGTGTATGGACCTGTCATCCTCTCTGCTTGGGTCAGCCATGTTGTCATATAGCTGGCCTGATGCCAGTCCCTCACATTTGGACTTGCCAAGACATTAGAATTGAGAGTCAAGGGACCAGCAGTTAGCGTAATGGCTATGTCGCTGAACTCCCATGTAGTCGACCGCTGTTCGAGTCCCGGCCCCGCTGCTTAAACTCACGTCGGGCGTGTGTGCGTGCATGCCCAAGATCCCGAGAGGAGAATGGAGGAGAAGGGATCGTGACGTGGCCATCCCCCTGGGGAGTGATTTCTCGCTTTCTGTCTCTCCGTCTCTGTCTGTCTGGCGAGTGCACGCACCCTATGGCAAAAACCTCTCAAAAAAAAAAAAAGAAAGAAAGAAAGAAAAAAAGGAAGAAAGAAAGAATTGAGAGTCAAATAAACCTTGATTCCTTATCAACCATTCTTTCTCAGGTATTTCTTTCAGCAATACAATAGCAGACTAAGACAGATGAAATTGAAGCTCCAGCTAAGCAGAGATCTTTTCTATAGAGTCATTGCCTTAGGTGCTCTATCTTGAGAGAATTAAAGAATCCTCTTAAAGACATGTCATAATATAGTAACTCAGTGATGTCTCTTAATGGAAATAAAATTGATATTTATAGTAGCCTTAAGTGATATTAACTAGTGAGATTGCAGTACTATATTTAATGGGAATTAAGAAGCAGTTTTTAAAGCCTGTGTTATCCATAGCAGTAGATAGGAAACTCTTGCCTACAAAATAGAGTATATGTTTTATTCATGCTTTGTTCTAGTATTGTCCACCCAGCACAGTGGTTGCAAGGTTGTGTATGTTCAACTACGTGTAGATAGAACAAAAGAATGACTCTGAGTAAAGCAGTAAATCAGCAGAATATGAGTTACACAATGTTCAATACCTTCAGACTACAGGGTGTTACATTCTGGTGCTGTTTAGAAATTCTGCAGAAATACACTGTTATGCAGTATAAAGTGTTCAGAATATGTTACAAGTTTTATCTTTCATAACATTTTATATTTTCTTTCAGGAAGCTCTTTTTTGCTTATTTTCATTTTTATTTTTATTTTGCCATCTGCCAGAGAAACCCAGAAATTAAGTTACAGTCAAAGGGTCATGATAGCTGAATAATTGTGAAGAATGAAGTATATAACAATAGATGACGGACAACTTAAAACCTCTCATCCTCATTGCAAAGATACTCACTTCAATGCTGTTTGGATTGTCAAAATATTGGAAACTACCTAAATGTCACAGTATGGATATGTGTTAGTAGGAGACCTGTTAAAAATAAGAAACAATATATCCATTAAAAAAAAAAAAAATCTCCAGGCCATAGCTACCTGAGCATTTAAGGGGAAAAATTGAAATAAATAAATAAATACATACATACAAAACAAAACTAATCAACAAGGAAAAGTCCTGAGAAGCTAACATATATTGCATATATTGAATGAATAGTGTATCATTTACAAGTGCCATATCATTTTCAAATATAGCTTAGTGGAAAGGATTGTACTTGTCATTATGAGTGATATTTAAGGACAGAGAAATTGCAGAGGTGGGGGTTGGTTCCATGGCCTGGTTATTAAAGCAGTAGTATCCCAAATGGCCAACGCTGTGGCTTGCCCTTGATGACTTGATATATACTCCTAGCTCATGTGTGTATGTGCCAAAAATCCCAACGGAGTGGAGAAACAGAGAACAGATGGCAGTATGACTATGGCACATTGGAAGTGATGCTTTCTCCACTTCCCTTTTTTTCTCGGGAGCACATATATTCTATGGAAAAATGTTTTAAAAAATTACAAAGATGAAATTTTCTATTAACGACTGGTTAACAGTTTAACAGAAATATTTGCACTAGTGTTTTATAGACTAATAAATCTGTCATTAAATGCTAAAATCATGATGAAAAAGTGATTTTCTGGGCCAGCATTTGGGATGGTGTTTAAGGTGCTGGATTCTACACTGCTGACTACACAGTTCAAACCCTATACCAGGTGCCTCCTGCCAGGCTCATGTGCATGGGTGCCCAAAACCCCAGGAGGAGAGTGGAAGAGGAGGGACTGCAGTGTGGCCAACCTCCCCTGGGTTGTGTTTTTTCACCTTATTTCTCTCTGTCTCTCCCTGACAAGCACATGTGCCTTATAGAAAAAAAAAAGAAAAAAAAAGAAATGAAATGAAAACAACCAACCACAAATTTAAACTAAAACAAAAAGTTTGTTCAACCAATTATTAAAAGCCTTTCCTCTGAAGAAATTAGAGAGACACTCCTTTCCCTGCACCCATGCCATCTGGACATCTGCTCCAAGGCTGGCCTTTGCTGCATGGTAAGCCCCTGGAAACAGGGAGGGAGGATGCAGAGCATAGCTCATTCCTTCCCCCACACACCTTTGAACTCTCAGGTGTGTAAATTGGAACTTGGAGAAGCACTCCTTTACCTGCTCCCTGCGACATTGGGGCATCTACCCAGCAATGGCCCTAGCTGCACTGAGTGGCAGGGACACTGAGCTGCAGAGGGACTGTAGCTCATCCCCTGCCAGACACCTCTGAATCCTCAGATTTCAACATTTCCTGAAGCATTCCCATTGAGTGCTGCAGGACCCATTCTATTTCCCTCAATTGAAGCGCAGGAGCTCAGTCCCAGGTGCACCTATTCTTTAGATACTGGGAGGAATTTGAATTATCCAAGTCCAGAGACAACAGGGCAGAATACTGAGTGAGCATCTGGGCATCTGAGAGGTAGAGCAGAAGAGAGATCACTGATCACTTCCTCCTGCTTGCCTTTGAAAATTCTGAATTAACTTGAAGAATTTAGGAAGAAACATATAATTCACATGATGACTAGAAACCATTATAGAGACACAAGAAATATGAGAAACCAAGAAAATATCTCACCCCCGAGGGAAAACATCAATTCCTCTTCATCCACAGACATACTATGGAAATGTCAGAAGAACAATTCAGAATATCTGTAGTGACAAATCTAAACGAGATGCAAGAGAAAAGAGACCACAAATTCTAGAAGAGGAAAGAAAAAAGAGACACTGAACTCCAGGAGATGTGGAAGTGATTTCAAAGAAGAAATAGACACCATAAAAAAGAATAAAATGAATATGTTAGTGATGAAGATTGATATATGGAATATTAAAACCTCCCTTGAAAGTATTAAAACAGATTACATCATGCAGAAGATCAAATCTCAGATGTAGAAGACAAAATCTTTGGCCTATCAAAAGTTATCAAAAAGACTGAGAAAATAACCAAGAATGAAGACAATATACATGAAATACTAGATACCATTAAGCACTCAAACATCCAGATAATTGGTATCCCAAAAGGTGAAGAAAATAATAAGGACACTGAAAATCTATTTCATGAAATTCTGGGAGAAAACTTTCCAAACCAAGAGAGACATTCAAATATCCAGACCCAAGAAATACAAAGGAGCCCAGATAGAATCAACCCGAGAATATCTTCTCCAAGGCATATCATAGCCAGATTGACGAAAAAAAAAACAAAAAACACAGACATAAACATGATACTCACATTGGCAAGAGAGAAACATCCAGTTACTTGGAAAGATTATCTTATCAGGTTCACATCAGAATTCTCTTTAAAAAACAATGGTTAGAAGGAAAGAAACGGGAAATATATTTGAAGTGTTATATGAAAAACAGTTTCAACCAAGATTACTATACCTGGCAAGATTATCTTTCATATGGGAAGAAAAGATAAAAACATTCTCAAATAAACAAAACCTGAAAGAATTTACCAACTCCAGACCAGCTCTTCAATAAGTTCTGAAGGGAGTGCTATACCAAAAGAACTAAAGTCAAACAGACAGAAATAAGAGAACAAAAAACAACCAAGCATTTAAAATAGTTAAGGATACTGGAGACAGTGTGGAAGGAGGGTGGGAGAGAGTAAGAGTGTAGGGAAGAAAATTAGAAAAAAATGGTGAGATAAGATATTTGTAGGACACAGATATGGTTTATTACTTGTTGATGATAACCTATATAGTATTCTCATCTGAACTAGTTAGAGGTGTATTTCATGTTGGGTAAATTCTCTTTACAAGTTAACTGATGTATATATGATGGAATGTATAAAATAATAATAATAAAATCCTTTCCTCTGAATTGGGGATTTTATTCTTATATAATTTCTCCAAATGCAGGATTTTCTTTTAAAATTTTTCCTTCCAATAGCTGTTGTTCTAAACTTTTTTATTTAGAAACTCCCAGAGAAACCCCAATTTATCTTCATTCTGAATAATAATTCTACCTCTACATATTAAAGAACTAGGAACAACTTATGACACTTCATAGTATTTATTGATCTGTCATCGGCCTTGAGTGAATGGGTGAAAATTGCACATAGAAAAATGTTCTTGACGATTTGTTTACATCTTTATTACATGATCACATAATAGCTAGATACTGCAAATGGAATCCCAACAGAGAAAACTGTGACTTTATATATCCTAAAATAGAATAAAAGCTATTTTTAACTTAAAAAATCAGTAACTCCACAGAGATATATGATGAAGAGGACAGAAGCAAGTCAAATCCTGTATTCTTTTGGGATCTTTTGGGGTCTCTGAAGACCTTAGAATAATACAATTCTGATAAAAACAAACAAACAAAAAACCCCTGAAGTTTATATCTTTTAAGTTTTATGGTAAAAATATCTGAGCACTTCATAAGGGTAATATTTAACAATTTGAACAGAATAAGTGATATTATAGAGAAAGATTTGTCTTGACTACAGAATCTACCACATAGTGAAGTCATATTAGTGTCAGACCTATCACATTCAAAACTATAACATCAAGCTTGCCACTTACATTCTAGATGTTTAAATATTTTAATAAGTAATGCAGAATTTTATTTATGTTTCAGGACAAAACCATAATAGCTTCATTTTGCATTGTTTATCTTCAAAATCCTAATCAAAGAATGATAGCACAATTGAAAGTTAAAGAAACACATGCTAATTATTAATTCTCATCCTTAAATTCTTAATATTAGATTGAATTTTAAATATCATCTGAGAGTTATTGGGATTATATGTTATATCGA
This sequence comes from Tupaia tana, assembly GCA_026018925.1. Lineage (NCBI taxonomy): Eukaryota > Metazoa > Chordata > Mammalia > Scandentia > Tupaiidae > Tupaia > Tupaia tana. The sequence continues at coordinate 51,106,103 of JAKSZU010000001.1, forward strand.
TTTATTACATTAAGAATGGTTTTTACAAAACAAGTTATATAACAATAAGTCTTTATCTTTCATTAAGGGGATACCTTAAACACGGCTATAGACATGATGTTCCTGATTATTTCTTAAGGGGAAAAAATATTGAAGTTCTTTTCTAATAGACACTCTCATGTCCATGTATAAAGTAACACCAACTAAAAATGCTTACACTTTATATCAGAAAACATTGCATTGTATTTTCACAATTCACTTCCATAAATAAATTATGAGAGTAACACAAGCACATCATATTCCCTTTGTGCCTTGGTTTTCAGGAGGATCAAAGCTTTGATTTATATTCAGATCCGTAGTTAGTCTTAGCCTGTTTTTTGATTTATTACCTGACTCTTGCCCCTTTTCCTCATTTTAATAATATATAATGCATTTGTGACTTTGGGGGTAAGCTATATTCAATTGTTCTGGGAGTGAAATATAAATAAATAAATAAAGCAAGTAAGCAACCAACCAATAAATAAATCCAATGTGCCTTCAAATGGTCATGGTTTTAAGATAAATGTGAATACTGAGTGAGTGTATCATTAGAAATAAGCAAAATTCCTATTTTCTCAACAATGAATTTTCTTAAATTACTCAAAATTGAAAAGTACTTAAATTCATCAATAATTTATTACATATTCATTTTGTGCTTATTATGTATATTAGTTTGATAAAAAAAAAATCAAAAGTCAGAGAAAGTGGTTCCTTTTTTGTCCATAGTAGTTTTTTGGCTTTAGAGAAACAGTTCATTTGAGTCTGAGGTTAACCAGTTACAGAATGTGAAGCCCTAAGTTTGTTCTCAGTATGTAGTTTATGGTTGATTTTGAGACATACTTCTTTATATTTTTATAAACTACCAAACATATTTATAATCTGTACTAATTATTAGTACATATAGCAAAATTTAAGATTTAAGTGTAATTTTTAAAATAAAATTTTAAGGGGCCAGCAGATGGCATAATAGTTATGTCACTGGGCTCTCATGTAGTCAATCACAGTTTGAGACCCGGACCTGGCAACTTAAAATCCGCCAGGTGCCTGTGCGTGTGTTTTTCAAGAAAAGAATGGATAAGGGATTGTGGCGTGACCTTTCCCCCAGGGGGTGGGTGATTTTGAGGAACTATAAAAATTTTAAAGTCTTGGACTGGCAAATGGTGTGGTTGTTAAGGTGTTGGATTTCACATTACTGACTCCTCCATGGTTTGAGTCCCGCCCTAGACTGGTGGCTTGAGAAACATAACAGGTGCATGTGTATGCATGCCCAAAGCCCTGAGAGGAGAATGAAGGAGAAGAGATTCCATCATGGCCATCTTCCTGGGGGTTGATTTCTCACTCTTGTTCTCTCTCTGTCTCTCTCTGGAGAGCACACATGCCCTATAGCAAAAACCTAAATCAAAGCAAAATAAAAACCAAAAACATATAAAATCCTAAATACTGAGTACAATAAATTCCCTTCCATTAAATTGCTTCCTATAATACATATCAATAACCAAAAGCCTAATCTTAAAATAAATCTAAAAATCTACAAAAGTTCTAATAATAAACTACATGTCTCTTTTAAGTTTTTTTTAATTGCCAGAGGGTATGTATGTTCATCAGAGTCAGAAAACAATTCCCTGTGTTATTATTTTGTTTCCTCAATCTCCTCTTCTTCATTTCTCTATCCTGTCACTATTTGAGCCACACACAAAAATATGCCTGGTGTGTTTTTCAAGCCTCTGGGGACAGTATTCAACTGTGACTGACCATGTGGGGTTCAGTGTCCTTAACCATTAGACCATGATACCAATCCCTGGAGATGCTTTTAAAATATAAATTATCATTTGTTGTGATGGAGTCCTAAAAAAATACCTAATTTGACTATTTGATAATTCAGAACTGTAGATTTTAGTATATTTTAACAATCTACGAGTTGAAGCTATTGAATGAGTATTAAAAATACACATTATAGACCTTTCATAAAAATGATACCACTCATTATTCAAGGAAGGAGAACAAAAGTCTCAAGGAAAAAAGCAGAATTAAAATGGGTGTCTTGGGCCAACCAGTGGCATGACGGTTAAGACAGGTGAATCCCACATGGCCACGTGTGTGTTTCAAGTTCCATAGTCTGCTTCTTTAAAAACATGCTGGACAGGGAACCAGCAGTCAGCGTAATGGCTATGTCGCTGGACTCCCACATAGTCGACCGCGGTTCGCGTCCCGGACCCGGTGGCTTAAACCTCACGCCGGGCGTGAGTGCGTGCGTGCCCAAGATCCCGAGAGGAGAATGGAGGAGAAGGGATTGCGGCGTGACCATCCCCCCTGGGGGGTGATTTCTCGCTTTCTGTCTCTATGTCTCTCTCTGTCTGTCTGGCAAGCGCACACGCCCTATAGCAAAAAAAAAAAAAAAAAAAAAAAAAAACTCTCCAAAAAAAAAAAAAAAAAAACATGCTGGACAAATGTGCATGCATGCCCAAAATCTCTAAAGAAGAAATAGGAGAGTTTGCCTCGTGCCTATCCTCCATGGGGGGTGTTTTCTTATTTTACCTCTTTCTCTCTCTCTGTCTCCCCTTGTAGATCACACATTAAGACAAAAAATAAAAAGATACTGGATGCATGTGTGTGACTGCTCAAAATCCCAAGAGGAGGGAGAAATTAAGAAGGAATTACGGTGTGATTATTCCTTATTGGGGGGTTCTTTCTCACTTTTTCTTCCTTTCACTCTATCTCTCCATCTCTTTCTCTCTCTTCCTTCCTCTCTCTCTCTCCTGAGTGCATGTGCTCTTTGGCCAAAAGAAAAGGAAAAAAAAGGATGTCCAAAGCATCCATCGCATCAGAAGCATTTCACTACTAAAAGCTATTGGTCAATTTTTCAAAATTCTGGTAGATTAAAATTAAGACTGACTCTGGGTACATTTATCACATTGTTTCACATTTGAGTGCAGAGTTGTACAATTTGAATTAAAGAAAGTGTCTTATTTAGTTTTCTCACTAAAAACTGAAGAGCACACCGGGCCATTTCCAAACAATAAAGGTTTTTATTTTATTTTATTTTTTTTTCGTTTTTAGCCATAGGACGTGAGCTCACCAGAGAGAGTGAGAGAAAAAGAAAAGATGAAAATCATCCCCATGAGGGAAATGGCCATGGCACAATCCCTTTTCCTCTATTCTACTCTCTGGCTTTTGAGCACATGTGCCTGGAGTGATTTCCAAGCTACAGAGTCTAGGGCTTGAATCACAGTTGGCCATTTGGAAGTCCAGCATTTTAACCACTTGTGCCACCTGCTGGCCCACAACAGAGGTCTATTTAGCTAATGTTTTTTATTATTATTATTATTATTTTGGGAGAGGTTTTTGCTATAGGGCGCCCACGCTCACCAGATAGAGAGAGACAGAGAGACATAAAGGGAGAAATCACCTCCGGGGGTGGGGGGGGCTACGCTGCAATCCTTTCTCCTCCATTCTCCTCTCGGGACCTTGGGCACACACGCACACACACCCGGCATGAGTTTAAGCTACCAGGTCCGGGACTCAAACCGCAGTCAGCTACATGGGAGTCCAGCAACATAGCCATTATGCTAACTCCTGGTCCCTAGCTAAAGCTTTTGTAGATCCAAAGTCAAAGGGCCATATCTGCTGAGGTTCTTCCTGGTAAAGACTCTGCACAGTCCTAAGGCAAGTCAAGGCATCAACACAGTGAGAAGTGCAAAAGCAGAGAAAACAAATTTAGTGTATTCTCTTCACATGAAGCTACCAAGAGCCAATCATGGGGCCCCCACTCAGATGAACTTATCCAATTCTAATTGCCTCCCAAACGCCCCATTTTTCAATACCATAAATACATTAAGTCTTTATTTGTCAACACAATTATGATGGCTCACAAAACTTCAGCACTTGAATTAGTAAAGGACGCATTCAGTCCTAAGTAGGAGAAAAATTGGAAAAAATATGTACCATAAATTAAGACTGTAATGATGGCAAATGCATTGTAGGTCACTAAAATAAAAATTCTAATTACTCGAGGCCAGCAGTTGGAATGGTGGCTAAGGTGCTGGATTATCACATGACTGGCCACAGTTTCAGTCCTGGACCTAGCAGCTTTCTTTCTCTCTGTGTCTCTGCCTGTCTCTCTCTGGTCAAATTGAATAATAATAAATAGAATTAGAGGTGGCTGGGAAGGTGGTGGACATTCAAACAGAGTGTGCTTATTAAAGCAGCCTTATTAAAGCAGCCAACTATCTTCCAAAACAAGAAGAGGATTCTACTGGGAGAAACTGTCAAGGAGAAGCTCCTAAGATACTACAAGAACCTCAGTCTGGGTTTCAAGACTCCCAAAGAGGCCTTGAGGGTACCTACATTGACAAGAAATGTCCCTTCACAGGTAACATCTCCATTCAAGGATGGACCCCGTCTGGTGTGGTGAACAAGACAGAACAAGCTAGAAAGATGAAAAAACTAAGAAAAGTATGGTACAGGTACAGAGAAAAGAAGGAACAAAGGCAGATAATAAATGTATATTAGCGGAGAGTAAACTGTTTACTAATCTTAGAGCTTATGAAGGAAGCATAAACTTCCTGGAGATAATGAGTTATGTTTCACCTATTCTAATGTCTTCAACAATGAACAACTTTCATGTCAGTTGAGTTAAAGAAATTATATAGTATTAAGAATAGAGATAAAAATATTTTTAATTACCCATAATCCCAATATAGAAAAATAATATGTATCAGTATTTAGAAGTATTTTCTCTGTTTTGTGAGGTATGTGAATATGTTTAAATATACATGTATAGAAATTTTACCCATTTTGAAATATGCTACATATAGTTTAGCTTTCTTATCTTATAACTTGAATCAATGTCATTAAATAATACTCTATATAAGGTTTTAATTAATGTTAAAATATTAATTAAATATTAAAATATTGATTAAATTAAATATTACTCCAGATAAGGTTTTTTTTTGTTTGTTTGTTTTTTGTTTTTTTTTTTTTGGACCAGGGCGCGTGCGCTGCCAGACAGACAGAGAGAGACAGAGAGATAGAAAGCAGGAAATCATCCCCCAGGGGGGATGGCCACACCGCAATCCCTTCTCCTCCATTCTCCTCTCGGGATCTTGGGCACGCACGCACACGCGCCCGGCGTGAGTTTAAGCCGCCAGGTTCGGGACCCGAACCGCGGTCTTCTTCCTCTACCTGCTGCCTGCCCTTTGGAATGTTAAATAGAAATATTATTACTTATTTAATAATGTATTTATGTCTAATCAATAAAAATAAAACCTTCTGACCTGGAGTCTTCTTTGAGTTCTTTGATATGAATCACTGAGGCATAAAGATAAAAGCACAAGGCTGTTCCCAAAAAGCCCCAAAGAGTAGTTGAGGAGGGACTGTACTCTCATATTTAAAGTTAGCCAATATAATTTATTTCAGAAAGCAATGAGACTTCTTTCCAGGGACTGAAAATAGAAAAAATAAAATGATTGTTTGACTTCTGCATCTTCTGAAGTTGATTCATCTAGTATTTCCAACTCTTCTAATATGACTTGGAAATTTAATTTTTAAAAAGTGTATCTTTGTTTTCCCCACTGGATTGTCTTATGTCCTTTTTCAAAACCAATTAGTTGTATACTTGGGGGGGAGGGTATTACTGGGTTTTCTATTCTGTTCCATTTGTCTACAGCCTGTTTTTGTGCCCATACCATGCTGTTTTGATGATCACAGCTTTGTAATACATTTTTGGTTCAGTGAGTGAGATGCTTCCTGCTTACTTCTTTTTTTACAGTATTGCTTTGTTGATACAGGGTGTTTTATGGTTTCAGACAAATTTTATGATTGTTTTTTCTAATTCTGTGAAGAATATCTCTGGTAATTTGGCATTGTATTAAATGCATAGATTAATTTGGATAGAATTGACATTTTGATTATATTAATTCTTGTTATCCAAAAGCATGTGATGTTCTAATTTCGCATCATTTTCAGTTTCTAAAGTATAAAAGCAGGGAGAGCAACTGCAGATACTAGGAACAGTGTGGAAGGAGGGTGGACAATCAGTGTGGGAAGAAGGGAATCAAGCTAAAAAACAAAATTTAATGCTTGCTAAAATAAAAAATTATCTGTTGATAATGTGTAAGAAAATCTTTGACTGGACTAATAGGCAGTATATTTATGCCTAGAAAGTCTATTTTGTATGTTGCAAAGTTGTACAACAATTAAATGTAAAAATATTAAAAAATAAGAAAAAGTTTAAAAATTAATTATAAAAAGTTAAAATATGAAATAAAATGTATATCTTTGCTCATGAAAGATTATGCTAAATAATCATAAAGTAAGCAATCTGTGTATCAGACTACAGAATTTGAATATAATTTTGTTTTGTTCATATTGGTTCTCCTGAACTTTTGTAACTGTCAACTGAAATATTTTAGAAGTTGTATATGCTGGGACCAGCAGTTAGCATAATGGCTATGTCGCTGGACTCCCATGTAATCGACCGCGGTTCGTGTCCCAGACCCAACAGCTTAAAACTCACGCCAGGCGCATGTGTGTGTATGCCCAAGATACCGAGAGGAGAATGGAGGAGAGGGGATTGTGGCATGGCCATCACCCCTGGGGGGTGATTTCTCACTTTCTGTCTCTCTCTCTCTCTGTCTGTCTGGCGAGCGCACGCACCCTATAGCAAAAAACCTCTTCAAAAAAAAAAAAAAAAAAAAAAAAAAAAAGAAGTTGTATATGCTAAAAAGACAGGTTGTGCTTTGTAAACTGGCCTCTACTTTGTTTGTTTCCTAGAGGTTCTTCTCCCTTTTGATTTATACAGCAAGGGATATCTTTTATTATATTCTACTGAAGGCTGAAATGAAGTTAAGGGATAATACAGAGATATGTGAAATGCCTGTTTCTGCTAACCTCTTCAATTACGAATCGGAAAAAAAATTATATTTACTTTATAAACACAATTTTAACTACAAACCTTAGTTTAATATTATGGCAGTGAAAGGAAATGTTTTTTCAGAGGATAAGTTATAATAACCCTCTATAGCTTTGTATCAGTATTTGCTGCATTAAAAAATCACTCCAGGACCAGTAGATGGTGTGGTGGTTATGTTGCTGGACTCCCAAATGGCTGACTGTGGTTTGAATCCCACACTTGGTGGCTTTGAAATCACACCAGACATATGTGCATGCTTGTCAAAAATCCCCAGGAGGAGAACGGGACAGGGATTGAGGCATCGCCATCCCTTCTTGGGGTTGATTTATCACTTTCCCTCTTGGTCTCTGCCTTTTCTTCCAGCGAGCACATGCATCCCTAAAGCAAAAACCGCTTTTAAAAAAATCACTCCAAAAAGTTAGTGACTTCAAAAACCAACCCCTCACTAGCTCTTGATACTAGGGGTCAACTGGACAGTTCTTTCTTTCTTACTTACTTTTTTATTTATTTATTTATTTATTTTTTATTTTCCCCCCAACATAAGCTCAGTTGCTCTTGACTGGACTTGCTCATAAACATGCTTTCAATTATGAATCAAGAAAAAGTCTACTGATCTTGGAGGGGATCTCCCTCACATCTGAGACAGGACTAATATACAAGTGCTCACTCTACTTTCCTTCACAAAGTCTCTCCACCTACAGCCAGCTAAACCAGGTTTTTTGTTTTCACATAGCTGCACAGGCTGTTTATCAGCTCAGCCAAACTTTTAGACACAGAAAAATAGACTCCACCTTTTGATGGGAGTTGCTGCAAAGTGCCATCACATAGAACTTGATATTTTTGGTATGTACAAGAACAATAAACTGTATTTATATTTTGTCAAGATATTCTTGTATATTCTTAAGGACAATACTCATTTTTAACATTTTTCTTTTAATCAATTATCGTAAGCAATGCCCTGCATATAATATGCATCCCTTTTAATGATGATAAAATAGTAAATTATACAGTTAAGATATTTATCTTTGGGAAAAAAAAGGTAGAAACTTTTAGACTTTTTCCACAGCCAGTAGTACATATTGATTATCTCCTTTATGCAATGCAATAAAGATCACAAATATAATAATACATTGTTTTTAACACAAAGGATACAGCCAACTATGGAAACATTATCTTTAAGAAAAATACACAAGCACCATATCACCAAAGAATCTAGAGTTTTACACATTTATTAATAGCTTGGTTAATTCTATCAGTAGCTATCAGATATGTCTGAATAATCTTGTAATAATATTAGCCTTTATCTCTCCTCAAATTTATGCTTATTTGCTATTGGTAATTCTAGCTACTTTCTTTTCTATAATATATTTTTATATCCCCTGCTTTTCATTTCACACAATCATTTTTTTTTTTTTTTTTTTTTTTTTTTTTTTAATCTCCAGAAGTGTGTGTACTTGCCAGAGAGAAAGGAGAGGGCACCTCCAATGGGGCACAGCCATGCTGCAATCCTGTCTCCTCCATCTCTCCATCTTATTGGGATTTGGGGAATGCACATATGTACCTGGTATGTTTTTTAAGCCTCAGAGCTGGGATTTCAACTCCAGTAGATCACGTAAAATTCGTCTCTCTTAACCATTAGGCTACAGGGCTGGCACTGATGCTCTTTTTCTTTCCTTTTTTTAATTTAATTTTTATTTTTATCTACCTCATTATATCAAATCATGACTAATTATTCTACAAATCAGAAGTGAAACACCTTTAAGGAAAAAAATAGTTACATATTTGGAATAGAAACTATACACACTAAAAAGAGGTAACATAAACCTCTAAAGCTCTTGAAATTATCAATATTCAGAAGTTCTAAAAAGTATCTAGCTAACTCTGCCTTTTCCTATGATGAAGTCAGCTTTTCCTTAGGGAGAGAATCAGAGCTAATTAGCATTTATAATTCAATTTCTCTTAACTACATACAAATCTTAGAGCATATTTTCCAATTTTTCATAAAAATTAAGTATAAACTTTGGAAAATTGGAGTTAATTATTATTTATAACATTGTTTCTAAAAATTAATATGTTAACATTTACAATCACAATATCTACAGCTGAACATTTAGTCTACAATTGGCTTTTTAATTTAGGGATTTACCATGAAAAATACATTTTTAATTCTAAATAGTATTAACTTTTCTTTGTTATTATAATCTAATGCATTCAAAGGTTAAAAAGAAAAATCACTGGCAAGGGACATGACAAATGAGATGGTGAAAATCTTTTTCCCTGACATTTAACTATAACAAGAAAAACTCAGTTTCAGTAATAATAATGCATTTTCTACCATATTTAGGAGAGTGATACTTAATGGTCATGTTAATTGGCATTTGCAAAAAGACCAAAGCTTTCTTTTCCTTTTTTTTTTTTTTGGATACAATTGAAAGAATCAAATTTAATTAAGACAAAACAATGAGAATGTAAAATGAAAACAATTTCAGGAAGCAAATTTTATAATAATAATAAATGCAGTAAGTTTAATTTATTACTGATTGCTATTACATATTTGTTGTCTAATTAAACAAATCCTAAATAATAGAAATCCTTGAATGCTCTTGTTTTTTTGTTTGTTTGCTTGTTTGTTTTTTTTAAGAGGTTTCCACCTTACCGTGTGTGCTCGCTGGAGAAAGAGAAAGACAGAAGGAAAGTGAGAAATCAACACTGGAGGGTGGGAATTGGCCACACAGCAATCCCTTATCTTTCGTTCTCCTCCAGGGCTCTTGGGCAGGTAGCACACGTGCCCTGTGTTAGATTCACGTCACTTGGTCTGGGACTCAAACCAAGGCTGGCCATATGTAAATCCAGCAATGTAACCTCTGTGCCATCTGCTGGTCCCAAGTTTTTAAAACAAAATGTTATGGTAGTTTATTTAATAAAATATTTATTATTACTTTTGTTGTCACTATTCAGTTCTAATGACTAGGACAAGATGAAAGAAACACAATTTAAAAAAAGATGAAAGAAACATAATTTAAAAATCTAAATACTAGTTCTAACTCCAGCATCAAATAACAATGTTTTTTAGATTTTAGAGACATGAGAAATTCTTATCACTAAGAATGTTCTGAGTCTTGTGGGAAAATATTTGTCATAAATAAAATTAATGAAAAATTTGTTATGAATAATGAATAGTCATGGTATAATGGAGATGATACTAATTTAAATTATCAGAGTTCATTATTATCAAATAGTTACTTTTTCCATGACTTTAGGCCAGGGTTTTTAAGTTTGGCCAATTGTCTCATATATGTGTCCTTTGCAATATCAAAGTCAAAATGAATGATGTATTTAAGGAAATCCATCAACACTTCAGAAAAAACAGCCAGCATATGCTGCCTTAATAATTTGACTATATAGTTATTATATATATAATATATATAGTGATTATAGTTATTATAGAATTATTATATATAATATTATATATATATACGTATATATATATATATTCTTTTTCTTAGTAACTTACTTCAAGTATCTTTACAATTGTAAATCTTAGCAGTACATTGTACCTGAATGGAATTAAATGATTCCTTTGCCTCCTGAGTGCTTGTTAGACTCTTTTGGTCTGATGACAACTTTGACAATTAAAGGAAATATCACCATAGTGTTATTACCTCTTAGTCATAATGTTCTTTTTTTATTTTCAAAATGAGAACTCCAAATCTTTTGCTCAATCACATTTCTCTCTTCTTAAAGTCCATAATAAACAAATATAAAAATGAGGGGATGGAGATAAATATAGTAATTCATATAAGTCAATATAATACAGTTTTCATATGTACACAATGATAGTAACTAATTACTAAAAAAATTAAATAAATTTTGTGTCCAAAAAGGGACTTTTTACCCATAAAAAAAGATATATGTATAAGGAATTAAAAAATGCCTACAGGGGCCAACAGGTGGAGTAGTGATTAAAGGTGCTGGATTCCCACATGGCTGACCGTGGTTCAAATCCCGGACTTGGTGACTTGCTTTCTCACTTTTCCTTTCTCTCTCTCTCTGGTCAAATTAATAATAATAATAATAATAATAATAATAATAACAAATGTAATTAAATAAATAAATAATTATTTTAAAATATGCCTACATATAAAAATAGAGTTCAGTTTACCCAAGGATCCAACATTCATCAGATTAAGAGATCATTTTTACTAGCTAACTTAAAAAACAACTTTAAAAAATTAAACTTATTCATTGGGGTCAGCAGATGGTGCAGCAGCAGTCATGTCACTGGACTCCCACACGGCTAACCACGTCTCTTGGCCTGAAACCCACACCGGCACATATGCGTGTGTGCCCAAGATCCCAGGAGAAGAATGAAGAAGGGATTGCAGCATGGCCATCCCCCTGAGGGGTGACCTCTCACTTTTAAACAGTTCTACAGAAATGTCATATCTATTTTTTCTTATATTTCTTCCCAGTTTTAAAATTATCTCCTATCTCTCCACATGTGGAATTCTCACTCTGGCAAAGACTGAGGTGCTCTATCTGTGAAATCTTTATATTTGAATTCTTATAAAGAAAAAATGAGGGCCTGCTTCCTGACCCTGCTCACCCACCAAGACACCTGTTTTCTAGTCCCTCAGGTCTCTCTTCATGATTGGACACAACACTCCAGCTTTACAGCCTGGCAGCTATGTTGTGTACACCATGCAACTTGAGCCTCTTTGCTAAGTTAAATCTTTTTAGCCCATCCCCAGTTCAAGAGGTAGAGGCTCATAGAAGAGCCAATCCCCTGAGCTACCTATATAAATTTATCACTCTAATCTGTAAGACCAGCCTTCTAACAGATACACACCCGGGATTTAAAAGTGATATATGCCCTTCTCTGATGCTACAGAATCATAGAGTAGAAAACTGAGATCCAGGCAGGCAGGAGAAAACAAATTCAGAGACAGACATAAATACAACATACCAAGCTCAAATAATATTGTGTTGCCAGTTCTCTTTAAAAAAATTGTTAATATTAGAAGTCACTCAATTCTGTGAGCCTTGGTTGGGTAGTCTGATCAAGATTAGGTTCCATTAGGTTTTGGTAAAGAAATGATCTTTTTCTAAATGAAAGAATAATACAGGCAAGGCAAATCTAAATTTTATTTTAAAAATCCACATGGGCCAGCCTCATAGTGCAGTTGTTAAGTGCTATAAAAAGGAAGCTAATTAGATCTCACATGGCCAGACAGGGATTGATTCCCAGCCCCAGTAGTTTACACCTCAAGATGGAAAATTGAAGGACAAAGGACTGCAGTATGATCAGGAAACGTTAAGAGGTACATTTTCCCTCTCTGTTTTTCTCCTTTGCACAGGCACATGCCCTCCAACATAATTTTTTTTTAATGTGCTTATCTAAGCTTGTTTAATTAAGGGGCATTAATATTTTGAGGAATTTGTACAGAGCATCTCATGTATTGACAAGATATTGTAATGGGGGACCAACTGTCTAGAGTGTTTATCTAGAGATTACATCTTGAAATGACATAATTTCTGATTCATTCTATAAATTTTATTTTAATATAATGGCATTCACCTGATACTAGGTTCAGTTTTGTGATTTATATGCATTTCACATTTATTACATAAGCATAGCTTCTGTAATTTTCATATATTATACATTTTGCTTCCCAGACTAGACAATTCATTAGCTGCTATTCTTTGATCAGATTTTCAGGAACATGAAAAATAGCAATAGTGGAAACTAACTTACTTTTGTTTCTGAAAACTTAAATATCTAGTTAAAAACTAAATCTTTCACATTATTATGATGATTAAAAACAAAACAAAACAAAACAAAAACTATCATCCCAGGTAACTTTTCTGTACTTTACAGAATAATCTATTGGCATGGAGTAAGAGTATAATCCCAAATGATTGTTTTCATCATCCTGTATTTTTAATAGTCATTTTGTGTAAATAATAAAGTATTCTAATTATTTGTTTAGATATTATATCTGGAATGTATCTAAAGATGGCAAATATGACAGTACCAAATAAATTTTTTGTGGGGATATATGTGATATGATATTTATGTGCATGCTCATGTTCTTATCATTTGTTTTGCGTTTTTTTTCATTTTTTTATTCTTTTTATTAAGAGAGATTTTGCTCTCACTGGAAAGACAGAGAGAGATGGACAGAAAATGAGAGATAACCCCCTGGGGGGATGGCTACACCACAATCCCTTCTCTTGAGTTTTAAGCTTCCAGGTCCAGGACTCGAACTGCAGCAGACTACATGGGAGTCCAATGATGTAACCATTACTCCATCTGCTGGTCCTTGTTTTGTTTTGTTTTGTTTTTCATTCTTAACAACAGAAAAAAAAAAAAAAAGAAAAGAAAAGAATTGACAGTATTGATATTTTAGTAATAGTTTTACTTCAGCTGTGTTAAGCAGCAATTATCAATTGCATTTTGACATATCCTTTTTAATATGGATTAAACATTTTTAAATTGGCTAGTAATCACTCAATTTTATAATGTCCCATAAGTAACCAATTATAACTAAACTTAGAAATGGAAATAAAATTAAGAAAGGAGCAGCAGATCTTTGCTTATACAAACCAGTTATTTTCCTTCCTTCCTTCTTTTTTTTTAATTTTTGCTTGCCATTTTCCTCTTTTGTCTTGGTGTAGTAATCAGTAATAAAACCTCACGTGGTGCAGCACTAATAACAATAATACCTGTGGAAATCAATTATGGTTCAGACTTGTGGGAAGTAATATAGAAAGTGTCTGAGTTTGACTGCTGTTTTGTTTATCAGTGTAGCTGGGTCAAGTTAAAACGAATCTAGTTTGTTTACTAATAATTATGATTGACCTCAGAGGAGTTAAAAATATAATTAAAGATATGGAAAGTTATTTTTTCAATGACTAGAACAAAATCTCTCCTAGTAACCTGAATATTGATAATAAGCTCATTCATTCATATGAGAAGATATCTATATCTCTGATTATCAGGGTACTAATAAGTGACTATAATATTAATATTTTTACCTCAGCATCATAAAGGTAATGTGACTTTGTCCCAAATTGCAAACATATCCCAAGCTATTTAAGCTGTTAAATACAATTTCTGTTTGTATTTTCTAATCTTTATTTTACCTATTCAAAATGTACTTTTGCATTAATATTTGAAATTTGGAGGAAAGGTAAAGAGGAAATAAGTAACATTTCAGAAGCGTTCTCATAAAGTGACACAGAATCCTAAATCTCTAAGATATTTAGAATCAGAAAAAAATAGTTATTTAAAGAAAATTTGTGATTTTGTTTTGAAAAAAATGTAGATCCCATCTCCATGTTTTTATCTTGTTTTTAAAATAGTAATAAAGTTTAAGTGCATATTAAATTTTATAATGTCAAATTCATATTATTTGGCATATGCCACATAATCAAAGGCATGTCTAGGATGTACAAATGGTATAAGAAAAGAACCAGCCTTCGTACCTTTCAGTCTTTCAGTTTGTATCATAGAATGAAAACATTTGGTATATATTAAGTGGAGACATACAATGCTTCTGTTTCATAGTCTGTGACTTGCTTCATTCAGCATTTAATCTTCCATATTTGTGTACTTTTGATCAAATGCCAGGGTCTCATTGTTATGGCTGAGTAGTATGTTGTAATGTGTATGTACCACACTTTTTCAACCCATTCATCTGTTCTGAGACATTTCCATAGATTCCTTGTTTTAGCAATTGTGAATAATGCTGCAATATGGGTGGATATTCATGTACTTGTCCAACTAAACGTATCCACATCCTCTAGGTAGATGCCTCAGAGTGGAATTGCTGGATCATATGGTAGTTCTTTTTTTAGGTCTTTGAGGAACCTTCGTATTCTTCTCCACAGTGGCTGTACTAATTTACATTCCCACCAATAAATAGTACAGTAGAACTTCCTTTTCACCACAGCCTCACCAGCACTTATCATTCTTTATTTTTTAAACTTAGCCATTCAAACTAGGATTAGGTGGTATCTCATTGTTGTTTTGATTTGCATCTCCCTTATGATAAGTGATGTTTAACATGTTTTGATGTTGATATGTCCTCCTTCTCTGCCAGCTCATTTGCCAATCTTTAATTGGATTGATTTTTTTTTTTTTTTTTTTTTTTTTTTTTTTTTTTGTGGGTAAGCTGCTTGAGTTCCCTATGTATTCTGATTATCAGTTCCTTACCTGAGGCACAGTTTGCAAATATATTCTCCCACTTAAAAAAGGAAAATAAAAAGCCTAGAACAAGAGATGTGGAGAAGAGAAGTGTGTATGTTTGGAATGGAGGGTCGGGACTGGTAACTTTCACCATGCTTCTCATTACTTTCACCTTCTCTCCCTTTTTGTCCTTTCTTCCCCACTAAACAGTTAGATTCATATCTATTTTGGTTGATGGAGAGGGGATAAGTTAAATGTATTATATTTAAAATGAGCTAGCAAACAGCCAAAAAAAAGCCAGATATAACTGATGAGGAATACAGATTCTAGACAGGCAAAATAACAGCATCGTGAGAAATGATGGAGTCAACACCAAGAATGACATAGGAAGGCAGGGGAAGCTCAGGGAAGTCTCCTGGTTCTTCTGTATAGTTCCCTCACACTCCCTACCTCTTCCCCGCCATAGCTTCTTGCCACAACTGAAATTTACTGTTTCTTAAAGATACTGTCTCCTTAACACAGGCTTCTTTAGGGGAGGCTACTGATTCTCCAACACTCTAGACATGTTAGATTTGGGTAGTGAATTGATTATACACACTAATCAATATAACTTCCATTCCAAAGCTTATTATTTTTAATTTTAAAAATAAAGTGTAGAACTACTTCCTTTGAGGCTTACATAGTCTAATCCCATTACCTCTCCCACTCACTATTCTTTTTTATCATCAATCTTGTGACTATTACCCTTCATTTCATTTGTTAATAACTTTAGCTGATGTGTTTCATTCTTTCACTCTGCTGAAATTGCTGTGTCATTTACATGGTCCCTTCCATCACCCTGTTTGATCCTCTCCAAAACCAATTCATTGCCTGGACTTTCTTTCAGTTGCTTTGCTTAAACTTCTACTGACAAAACTAGAATTTATCATGAGTAGAAACCGCACCATCTGTAAAATCATAATTTTAAACATTCGCTGACCATTTATTGACTTTCCTTTAAGCTCATTGACTCTTGTAGATTCATTAATGAATTTGTGCCAACTCACTGAGGTCCTTGACCTTGCCATTGTTGTATCATCTAACCGATCCTTTCTCAATATCATTTTCTCTTTGTTCAGTCCTGATTGGTAATGTACCTATTTTTATAAATTCTTCTTTCTTTTTTATGCTTTTGCAATTGGTCACATGGGCTCACTGGAGAATGACAGAGAGAGAGGGGAAGTGAGAAATCACCCCCTCCAAAGTGAATGGCCATGGCACAATCCCTTCTCCTCCATTCTCCTCTTGTGATTTGGGGCATGCGTGCACACACACCTCATCTGACCTTCAGGCTGCTGGGTCCAGGACTCAATAATGGTTGGCTATGTGGGATTCTAGCACCGTAGCCACTAGCGATATCCTGCTGGTCCCTCATTTTTTAAAAAATCAAGTTTATTAAGCTATAATTTACCTAAAAGATCATTCATTTTTAGGAGTAGTCGTCTTTGGTTTTGACAAGTACATATGCATTTGGTAACCATCACTATGATCAAAATAGGGAAAATTCCCTCCTACTTCTTTGTAGTCATTCATCTTCCCCCACTTCCAGTTCTTGGCAAGCACTTGAGAGACTGAATTTACTAAGAGAACATTCAGTATATAAAAATATAACTCTGACCCACAATCTGTAGCAATCAACCCAGGCAGCCAAACCACAAACTGTAGCAATAGGCCCAAAACAATCTGGACTCAATCAGTAACTACAGTCTTTCGTAATTTTTGCCTCTGCTTTTCAATGTAGAGCCAACAGGAGAAAACCAAATATGCTTCGTAAGCAATTAGGATTCTCTTCAAGATAACCCACCTTGGGCTTCTGTAGGCCACAAACCTGTACTGGGAACTTATCTGACACCCTTCCTTTACTCCAATATAAAGCTTTCCAGTTCCCCCATCTGCCTTTAAGTCTGTCAAAATCAAATAATGAAAGCTGACTCCCTGGCTATCACGAAATCTGAACAGCTTTTTCCGTTTTTATTTGCTTAATGTTTGTTTCTATCTAGATTTTCCTGGACACTAAAGACACACTGACAGTGGAATCCTAGCCTTTAACTAGGCTCAGTATTCACCCAGGCCTCTGCACCTGGCTCCAGTTTTGATGAAACTTCCTTCCTCTGATGTAAGCCAGCCCTGTGCTCTTTTGTATAGTGTTCCTTAGCTATTTACCTCAGTTTGGCACCTGAGTTTTGCTACTGTTTTCTACTTGTTTGCTATCCTTGATGGAATTAGGCCATTCTTTTCCACTCTTTTGATATCATTCACATTAATGTCTTGTGAAAATATTACTGTCTAAAAGTGAGTTTGTCATAAGAAAAAATCATAGAGTAGCACACAGGCATAAGCCTATTGTTCAAACCAGTTTCACAGACTGCTGAGATTGGATTGATAGCCACTTGGACAAACGATTCCAAGGCATCATTAAAACAGAGTTAAGAGTTTTCTTCGTGTACACATCATATCCTGTGAATGCAGCTTTCATCTACACAGTCTGTTCTCTCTGGTTTTACACTTGTCATGGGGCACAAACAGTTGGCCCTATGTTCAGAGAAGGACAAATCATGTTGGGGGCCCAAAAAAACATGGTATGCAAGCATCACATTTCTATAGACCATTGCCAGCTCTTGTGGAATTGTGTAAGTCTAAAAGCTTTACTTTTCCAGAAAAAAAAAGCCTACTCTTAAAGGAATTCAAATTACAGCACTAATTCTTATGCCTCTCTTTTTAAATCACATAATTTCACTAAGATGGATTTGGGCTTTTGGTAGTAACCCTGGGGAACCTTTTATTTGAACAAAGTAAGGACCTTTTGTGAAGAAAAGGAATAATTTATCAGGCTCAATGGGTACCAGTTTTTGATTGGTATGCAGAGACCTCCAAAGAAAATTCTGAACTGAATGTAGCTGTTTCTGGGAAACTTTCTAGGCTTCATACTTGACATTATGTTTTCTCATGCAGTGCAATTATTATGAGTGACTAAGAATACTCAACTTTTTAACCAGCCCATTATTCTCTGAAAGAATTCTGTTACTCTTTCTCTATATTACTATCCATTGCTGCACACCCTGAATCTTACCATTCTCCTGTCCCTAACAGAAAGGGAATATTATGACTGTCTTATCTCAGATGAGAAACCTTAGGTACTTTGCTCAAATTTATTAGAAGGTCCCACCAATAACTTATATTTCTGTTGATAGATCATCTCTCAAAACTCTAGGTGGACCTTATCAAACATGATAAAACTAATACTAATCTAAGGCTTCCTTTCAAATAAGGTCCTCTATGTGAAATAATATGTATACACTATAGTTTTATTGCAGCCTTTTTCTCATGGTGTAATATACTTGAAATTTTTCCTGGATTTTGCAGGTTTTATGAGTTAATTTGTTCTTATTAAGTAGCATCCTGATGTAGCAATGTGAAACTATTTATTCATTCATCAGTGAACATTTGGGTTATTTTCAGTTTGGAAAAACAATGAAAATTTTTTATTTTTCCACAAAATTTTGAATACAAATGTTTATAATGTATTATAAACTGTATTTTATATGGCTAAAATTTGGAAACAATTAAATTTTCTTCAACTTTGTGCATTTATATGATATAATACTACTGAGCAATAAAAGTAACTTGATACAACTATTGATGCCATAACTAGAATGTATCAAAGAGCATGGGGAAGAAGGCAATTTCAAAGGGATTATACTATATGATTCCAATTACATAACAAAACTATAATTGTTGGTGATAGAGTGATAGAAAAGAGGTTTGTTGGGACCAGAAATGGGTGTAATAGCTATGTCGCTGGACTCCCATGTGTTGACCGTGGTTCAAGTCCTAGACCTGGTGGCTTAAACTTACTCCTGGTGCATGTGTGTGCATGTCCAAGATCTCATGAGGAGAATGAAGGAGAAGGGATTGTGGTGTGGCCATCCCCCCTTGGAGGTGATTGTTCGTTTTCTGTCTCTCTGTTTCTTTCTGTCTTTCTGGTGGGTGCAGATGCTGTATAGAAAAAAAAAAAATAACTTTTTTTTAAAAAAGAGGGTTCATTTATTGCAGCCAGGCATTACAGTTGGGAGAAAAGCATGTAATTATTAAATAATCATATAAGAGAGTTTCTTTGTAGTGATAGAATGATTCTGCATCATAATTATGGTGATAGATACAAAGAACTATACTTGAGATAACATTTTTTCTGTAAATACATACACAAAGACACAGTATGACTAGTAAAATATGAATCAAGTCTGTGTCTTAGTCTATTTATGTTGTCATAACAAAATACCACAGACTAGGAAATGCATAAATATTGGAAATTTTGTTTTTCCCCAGTTCTGAAGCTTGTAAAGTCCAGGAGGTTTGGAGTCTGTTGAAAGCTCTTCTCTGCTTCCAAAGTGGCACTTTGTTGCTGTGCCTGCTAGAGGGAAAGAACACTGTGACCTCACATGGTAGAAAGGACAAAGGGGGAAGAAGAAAGGTATGAACTCTCTCTGTCATATCCTTTTATAAAGGCATTTGATTCCATTCCTGAAGATGGAGTCTTCCTGACTCACTCACCTCCTAATGGTCATACCTCTTGCTACAGTAATTTAGTGTATTAAGTTTTGTCATGAATTGTAGGAAAAAAAATTGACACTCAAACCATAGTCATCTACATTTAATAGTGTTATATCATAATTGATTTCCTGGTTTTAGAAATGCACAATTTTGTATGATATTATCACTGGGAAAGAAGGATGAAGAGTATATTGGGGGAACCAGCAGTTGGCACAATGGTTACATCACTGGACTCACACATAGTCAACCATGGTTTGAGTCCTGGACCCAGTAGCTTAATTCATGCCAGGTGTGTGTGCATGTGTGCCCAAGATCCTTAGAGGAGAATGGAGGAGAAGGGATTGCAGCATGTCCATCCGAGGGGGAAGGGAGTGGTGATTTCTCGCTTTCTGTCTCTGTCTCTGCGGGGATTGCAATGCCCCATAGCAAAAAAATCTCTCTAAAACATGAAGAAGAGTAGATTGGAACTCTGTACTGTTTCTGCAACAACTGAGTTCTTAAACTATTTCAAAATCAAAAGTTATTTAAAAATTATCACTTTTTTTAGATTTTTTTAACTGCATTTTGCTCATTTAAGTGTATATTTGTTTAATGTTAGTTCATTATCGATTGAATGATTGCCGTAAGTCCTTGTACCAGTAATTACATATTTGTAAATAATTCTGTTTTGATTTGCCTCTGAAATGATTTTGTCTTAATGAAGTTTCTTTAAGAAGGACTCACACATATTTTTGCTTTCTCAAGTTTCTTCATGTATGAGAAAGTCTACCATCTATCCTTGTATCAGATAGAAGTCTATGCTGGGCACAATGTTCTTAGATCACAGTACACATTTGCCTAAGAGCATTGTTCTTGTGTCCTGGTACTGAGTATAGCCTTTGGGAGATCTATGAATAAGATAGATTTCCCCCTCATAATCTTTATCTTTTTCCAACATATTTTTAAACATGTATTTATTTATTTATTTAATTCCATTTGTTATTATTATTTTGTTTTAATTTGGCCAGACAGAAAGAGAGAGAAAGGGAAAATGAGAAAGCAAGCTGCCAGGTCCAGGACTCTAACCATGGTCAACCATGTGGGAATTCAGCAACTTTAACCACCATGCCACCTGCCAGCCCCCAACATATTTTTAAATTGTGTAATTATACTGAGTCATTGGGAAAGTTATGACACGTTTTTGCATAGAAAAACACAGAAAAATATGTCATGACTTTCCTGATGACCTAATATGTAATTGTATTCCATTTCTTGTATTCTGCCTACCAATGCCAATTTTTTATACTTTATTGTTTTCATCTTTCATTTTGAAATTTTTTCTGTATTTTATTTTTCTGGTATCTTTTATGCTTATCAGTTTTCTTATCATCAATTGATTCCATTTCTATCTCAGTGCTTCTGATTTATTTATTAATTCTGAAAAGGTATAATTCTGGCCCTCAATATATTTCAATAGATTTGAAATCTCTCATTCATCATCTTGAATTCCCCTTTTATTAGATTCAGGCTCTTAATAATTTGTTAGCATTAAAAAACTTGAGAATTTTTTTTCCCTTTTTTCAAATATATTTCCAAGTTATATGGAATCACTCTGTTTCTCACATTTGTTAACCATGAGACTGAGGACTTTTTTCACCTGAGACATATATTAAATCTTTGGTAGACATAGTGTCCAGACCTTACTTTAAGAAAGGGTTTTGTGTCCAGCTGTAGAGATCTGTCACCAACAGCTTCCATTTGCCACTTTCCTCTGGGTGTGAGTCAGCTACAGAGAGTGGCCTTAAAAAACAAACCCTTCCCATGCAAACCACAACCAGTTGGAGAAAGAAGTAGACATATGAGAGTCACCATTTGTTTCACATGTGGGAAAACTCATGGATGATGCACTTGAGATAGCCCCATTGAATTGAAAAAGGCATTGTGGAACTGCATGAGAATTCAATGTCTCCCCTCTTCTCAATGCTAATGCCTCCTTCTTCTTTTCACATTTTACATTCCACATTCCATTTTGATGTCTGCTTCTAAAATATTCAATCGATGACAATATTTTTTAAATTTAATTTTGTTATTAATTTTTAAACATTTGATCACTCGACATCATTTGGTTTGTAAGGAGAATTTAACCAACATGAAATATACCTCAGACCAGACCAGTTGAGAATACTTATACATGTTATCATCAACAGGTAATAAACCATTTCTGTGTCCCACAATGTCTTGGCTCTTTATTTTTCCTCCCTGATTTCCTTCCCTATACTCTTCCCCTCTCCCACCCTCCATCCACGCTGTCTCGTGTCTATAACTATTTTCTGCTTTTATGTCTTCTAATCTTTCAATCTTTACCATAGACTATGGTCAGTGTGACAATATTTTTGGTTCATTTAAAAAAAATTTACCTGTCCCTAACTTACCAATATAGTTACATACTGTTTGGGATTTTTTTATAATTATTTTCTTAATTTTATATTTGCTAAAGTGTACATGAGGCCACTGGAGAGAGAAAGAGAGTGAAAGGGAAAGTGAGAAAGTACTTCCATAGGGGCAGGTCATGCTACAACACCTTCTCTTTCATTTATCCTTTTAGGATTTTGGGCATGCACGAATACACACCTACCTTGTTTTTCAAGTTACTGAGTCTGAGACTTGAATCACACAGTCAGCCATGTAGGATATAGCCCTCAACCACCACAACACTGGCTGGCCCTATTTAAATATTTATTGCGTATATAACAATGATTATAAAATATCTACAGAGGCTATGCAAAATAATAAGATTATAACTGCTTTTGCTTGGTCCTTTTGTTTTGTTTTGGTTTGTTTTTGCTATAAGTTGCATGTGCTCGCCAGAGAAAGAGACAGAGAAGGAAAGTGAAAAATCACCTCCCAGAGGGAATGGCCGCACTGCAATCCCTCATTCTACATTCTCCTCTAGGAATTTTGAGCACACACACACACACACACACACACACACATGTGTGTGTGATTCTAAAGCCACCAGATATAGTACTTGAGCTGAGAAGCTTATCATGTGGAATCCAGTGCCTTAATCTCCATGACACCTGCTGGCTCACTTTTCCTTCGTACATTTTACATGATGTTATTGAATGTTTTAGAGTTCTCAAGAGAAATAGAATGAATAAGTATATAAATAGATATCTGATATAAATATATAGATAGAAATCTATATAAAGAAAGAGAGATACACACACATACATACATATACATATGTACACATGCATGAGGAATATTCACGAATTTATGGAAAATATGTATTATGAAAAACTATGCATGGAATTCAAGTGATCTCTACATAAATAAAGTCATACTTTACATTTTCCATGAACTTTTTGAGTTTATATATATATATATATATATATATATATATATATACATACACACACACACACACACACACACATATATGTCAGTTGATATATAAATTTAACAATCAGTCCCATTTTTACTTACTTAATTCTCTATGTGCTTACCACTAAATTCCTCCAGACATAAAGAATGATTATTTGGCCCTATTGAATATGCTAAAGTATAAGAGGTACCAATTTAACTTCCACCATGTCCTCTACCTTTATATTTGATTGATAGCCTAACTGAGTATAAAATATTAGGTTGAAAACTGTGTATTTCAGAATTTTGAATGCATTTACTTTCTTCTAACCCCTGGTGGTAGAGTTGAGACATTAATGCCATTCAAATCTTTCATCCTGTGTACGTATATGCTTATTCTCATTTCTTTCAGTAATACTTAAGTATCTTTATTTTTAATGCCTGAAAGTTCATGATGTAGTTTCATGTGAATAGGTCTTTTTTAATTCCTTGTATAAAGCATGCAGTAGATGTCTTAATTTTTAAACAATTTCATTAGTTCTTTTTTTTCCTCTCGTCTCTTTTGTTAACTCCTGTTAGTCATCTCTATGATCCAATTTTAATTCTTCTATTTTTTCTGCTTTTAGACATTTTTTAACCTTTTTTTAGAATGATTTTATTTAAATTTGCTTATTTATTTAAATTTGGCCAAAGAGAAACAGAGCAAGCAAGTGAGAGAGGAAGTGAGGAAGCAAGCTGCCAGATCCAGACTCAAGCTGTGGTAAGTCATGTGTGAGTACAGTGCCCTTAACCACCATGCCTCTTGCTGGCCCTGACAATTTTAAAATTTTATTTTCTGAAACTTTTCTAAAATATATTTTCTTCCTTTATAAAATACTTCTACTTATATTTCTATATTTTAGATTTCCAATGGAAGTGTTATTTTTTAAAGTTATTTAATTTTATTTATTCATCCATTTATTTTAATTTGACCAGAAAGAGAGAGACAGAGACAGAGAGAGAAAGAGAGAGAGAGAAAGGGAAAGTGAGAAAGCAATCCACCAGGTTCAGGACTCGAACTGTAGTTGACCATATGGGAGTTTCCAGCGCCTTAACCACCATGCCACTTGCTGGTCCCGGAATTGTTATATTTTAGGCATTATTATTTGTGGTAGTATAAATATATGAAAACATTATTTTGTCTCTTAGAGAATTTCGATTATAGTTATTAATGTTATTATTTTGAGATTTTTCTTTGGATCTCTGCATTCTTTATACTTTCCCTAATACAATTTTTACTTTATTTTTTAAGTTTTTATTTTCTTGTTTTAATTCATATTTCATGAACATGTTCCATAAGTGTCTTGTGATCTTATTTAAGAAGGAGCTAACTGGGGAGCCAGCAGGTGGTGTGGTATTTAAACACTGGACTCCCACATGGCTGATTAAAGTTAAAGTTTAGGATCCAGTGACTTGAAAATCATGCCAAGCATATGTGCAAGTGTGCTCAAAATCCTGAAAGGAGAATGAAGAAGAGATTGTGACTTGGCCATTCCCTCTGGGGAGGTAATTTCTCACTTTCCCTCTCTCTATCTCTTTTTGTCTCTCTCTGGAGAGGGAATGCATCCTATAACTAAAACAAAACAAAACAAAAGAGCTAATTGCAATCTCTCAATTGTTGGATATTTCCTGTTAGGCTCCAAAATAAATAAGAAAATGAACCAGATTTTTCCACTGAGCAACCAACAAATTTCCCCACAGAAAGATACTAGAATCTTTTGCGTGGTCAGTGGGGCAGGGTTAGTCAATGTTGTGGGATCTATTGTGGCACAAAGGTGGTCTCATCCATAAGTATGTACACGTTAAAATTCAAAACCTCTGTTTACAATGGTATCTAGCAAGACTTCTCAGTTGCCCAAATCTTTTTATAAAATAAACATCTTAGTTTTCTATTAACAGATCAGAAATTTCCTGCTATCTGGGGTTTAAAAGATCTATTCACTTAAAATAAGCTTCTTTGATTATATGTCAAATAATGTTATACATAATTGAGATAAATCAGTAAAAATAAGACAGGACTTCCACCTTCATAAAACTTACATTCTAGAGGCCAAATGTGCTTTCTTTATTATTATTATTATTATTATTATTATTATTATCATGCTATAGGGCATGTGCACTCACCAGAAAAAGATGAGAAAAAGGGAAAGTGAAAAATCATCTGCCAGGGGGTTAACCATGCCACAGTCTGTTTGTTCCCCTGTATTCTCTCAGGATTTTAGGTATGCATGCAAATGCTCCTGGCATGTTTTTCATGCTGCTGTGTCCAGGACTAGAACAAAGGAGTCCACCATGTGGGTTCCAGTGCCTTTATCAACACACAACATGTTGGGCCAAATGTACTCCTTAATCAAAGTTTGAAACAATCTTTATGTTTTTTGCCCTACTGGAAAACTTTACATTATGGATTTCTTTCTGTCATGAACCATTGAGAAGTTTTGCATTACAAATGCATTTGCTTCTCCTTGTCTTTCTTTGCTGTGGTGTTAAGTACCATTTTTATCTTGTTAACTAAGACAGTTCATACTGTCCATCTATTTTCACCTTATGTGAAATTGTGCTGAAATTCTTGCTGCTATCATTTGTACGAATTTCCATGTTTAATTTTTTTAATTACTTATTTCTCACACAAGAGAGAAAGGTAAAGCACCTCAACAAGTTTATCACTTCATGATCCACCCCTGCATCAGGCATGCTGGATTACAAGCATGCATACATGCCTCCTGTGTGTATAGGGAAGCCTTAGGAGGCAAACCAAGAACCGTCCCATTTGGGTCCAGTTGTGTTACCACTGTATCACCACCTGCCCCCTGTGTATGATTTTTTTAAAAACACTTATTTATTATTGTTATTATTATTATTTTAATTTGCTATAGGGTACATGTACTCATGAGAGAGAGAAAGCAAGCAACCAGGTGTGAGATTCGAAGTGCAGTTGGCCATGTGGGAGTCCAAAAACTTAACTGCCACACCACCTGTTGGTCCCAGTTGTTTGATTATTTTAGTTAAAGTCTGTTAAAAATATTATTTGAACTAACAATATAATTGTTACACATATTACATATTTTAATATACTATAGATGTTTACATACATTACATATAATGATCCAATATTTCTACATGCATGTTTAAATGCATGTTTGTTTCATTATATTTTAAGCAGAATTTATGGTTTAGTGTTCACATAGATGATATATAATCGTTCTATATCTATGTAATAAATTTTTCAGAGGGCTAATTGTAGATTTTCTAGGTTCCAAGGTCTACAATTTTAAGAGCCATGTTTTAATTTCAGCACATGATTATATTAATGAAATTTTTACTGAAGAGATGAATGCTAAGCCAGAATCATTTGAATTCATTTTCAAAAGGAAAAGGTGGAGGCAATCTTACACTGTGATCTCATTTAGAATACAAATAGAGAATTCATTTTCAAATTGATTGTACCAGTTGCAACATTAATAACTTCACAAATCGGCTAACATAGATTTCTCTGTCCATGAACAGTTTTCTAAATTGTTGTTTTTTTTCCCCTGAAATCTATTTTCCCTTTAATGCATTCTTCAGAATGAACAATTTTAACTTAATAAAAAAGAACGGTAACATTTCTGCCCTCTCAGGACTAAAGTGAAACATCTTAGCTAAAAAAAATATGTTTTTTACATCTGTATTCAGATACTCTGACTTACTGAATCAATATAAACTTTTTAACATTGACATTAATTTACTAATACTAAATCTTTTTTTTTTTTTTTGGAGAGGTTTTTGCTATAGGGCGCGTGTGCTCGCCAGACAGACAGAGAGAGACAGAGAGATAGAAAGCAGGAAATCACCCCCCAGGGGGGATGGCCACGCCGCAATCCCTTCTCCTCCATTCTCCTCTCGGGATCTTGGGCACGCACGCACACGCGCCCGGCGTGAGTTAAAGCCGCCGGGTCCGGGACTCGAACCGCGGTCGACTACGTGGGAGTCCAGCGACATAGCCATTACGCTAACTGCTGGTCCCGATACTAAATCTTTAACATAAAATTACATCATGACAGATTATAAAAATTAACAAAATTATTATGAAGACAAAAATCTTTGAATATATGTAATAAATAATTATTCAAAAATGTCTACCCATATTCCTCATCTCCAGAGAATCTGTATATTTTCACATCCTTTAATTTCAACAATGTGACTTGCCTGTCCAATTGAATGTTAGGAAATAGGTACAAAGCAAAATCTTGAACTTTATTTGTAACATAGACTTTTCCTTATATTTCTGCTATATTCATGAGAAGATCTCCTATCACTAGTTTTTTAATCTCAGTCTGCACTCCAGAATTAAAAGACGTAAGGCATATCCTGTTACATGAATAATTCCCAGTAACATCAGAACCTGAAGCAGAATTACACCATTAAATCCACAGTCTTTGATACAAAATGAATTATTATATTTTATGCTACTAAGATTTTATGTATATTTGTTGTGAAACTGAGAAAGATATGTGGGGCATTAGTGTGATAAAAGTGAGATATGTAGCACTAGTTTTGAGACTGACCAGAATGTGATGAAGGCATTCCTATAGAAAGGAGGAAAAAAAAATGACAAGAAAACTATGCAGAAAAGTTGTGCCCTGAAATGCAATGTAGAGAGAAAATATTTGGCAAACCATAGCCTGTTGTACCTTGCAACAAAGGAAATATACCTTTAAACTTGTGTACTTGGACATGATGGTTTACAACAATATATTAAAAGCATGCCCTGGCTCTTGTTATCTCTTTTTGAAAATATACTGTTCAAATCCCACTTCTTGGCATCTACCCAAAGGACAGAAGAATTCTTCATTGGAAAAGTGCATGCACATTAATGTTTATTGTGGCACTTTTCACGATTGCTAAGATATGGAACCAACCCAAATGCCCCTGTACAGATGAATGGATTGAAAAAGTGTGGCACATATACTCTATGGAATACTATTCAGCCATAAAAAACAACAAAACCCTGGCTTTTGACAGAAAGTGGAAAAAGATTTACTGCTGAGTGAAGCAAGCCAGGCTATGAAGGAGAGACATTGTATGTCCCCACTAAATATATACCGAGTGTCTGCACTCTATGACTGAACCTGATGGGCTAAAGGATGTGCAAACACAAGAGATGGGTGTGAATGCCTGATGTGGTATGTGTGGAGGAGTGGGGCCTGGGGAAGGACATTTGGAGGATGGATAAGGAGATATAGCATTGTTGGGACAGGGAGGTAGTGCTGTTATATTTTGATCAACTGGACTGGGGAGAAATGTTCATATATTGAAATGTTCAGTTTGTAAGTTAAATAATGCGATTGAATGTATAAAAAAAGTAAATAAATAAATAGATAAAATTAAAAAAAAGACAAGTAGAATTGTAAGTAGTAAGTACAGATATTCTAAAAAGAATTTTAGCCATAAAAGAAACAGTTTCTCTTCTTCAATTTTTCAAACCATTAAGATTCTCAAATCAAAGGTAAAGGGATGAAGCCTGTGAACAGAGACTAAATCTAGAATAATATCAATAAAAAAAGATTTAAAAAAAATAAAATTGGATTTGACTCTTATGAAAATCTAAAAGTAAAAGAGTAGACTTCTAAGAAAATGAAACAATAAATAGAGGAGGAAACAATCCACAGAATGGGAGAAAGTATTTGCAAGCTACGCTTCACATAAGGCACTGAAACCAGGATATATAGGGACCTCAAAGAGCTCACCCACAAAAATTGAACCTGAATAGCCTAGTTAAAAAATAGTCAAATGATGGGACCAGCTGATGGTTATGTTGCTGGACTCCCATATAGTTGACTGTGGTTCGAGTCATGGACCCAGCAACTTGGAACTCACTTCGGGCATGTGTGTGTGGGTGCTCAAAATCCCAAGACGAGAATGGAGGAGAAGGGACTGTGGTGTGACCATACCCCCGGTCTCTCTCTGTCTCTCAGGTGAGTACATGTGCCCTATAGCAAGAAAACTCTATAAAATATAGTGTACTATAATAACAATAAAATCCTTTGATCCTATGATTTTTATTTATTTGATTCTATTATTCAAGTTAATATGCTGCCCCGTACAATGGGTTGTTCACTAGTATTATTGTTGTCGTTTCTTAGTTTGTTTATTAACTCTAAGAATAGTTTATTAAAACTTATTATTTATTTTTTTAGAGGTTTTTGCTATAGGGTACATGCGCTCGCCAGAAAGACGAGAGAGACAGAGAGATAGAGAGAGAGAAAACAAGAAATCACCCCCCAGGGGGGATGGCCATGCCGCAATTCCTTCTCCTCCATTCTCCTCTTGGGATCTTGGGC
Source organism: Tupaia tana (assembly GCA_026018925.1). NCBI lineage: Eukaryota > Metazoa > Chordata > Mammalia > Scandentia > Tupaiidae > Tupaia > Tupaia tana. Next base: position 51,135,519 of record JAKSZU010000001.1, read on the forward strand.
ACTCACGCACACGCACCTGGCGTGAATTTAAGCTACCGGGTCCAGGACTCCAACCATGGTTGACTACATGGGAGCTCAGCGACATAGCCATTACGCTAACTGCTAGTCCCATTAAAAATTATTTTTGAGAACATGTGAAACATTATTGAGTTACGCTTTTAGTAGTATAACAAAGTGATTATACTTGGGACCAGCAGATGGCTACGTGGCTTGACTCCCATATAACTGACCACAGTTTTGGAGAGCTTTTTGCTATAGGGTGCATGCAGTCACCAGAAAGACAGAGAGAGACAGAGAGACAGAATGTGAGAAATCACCCCCCCAGGGGGATGGCCATGCTGCAATCCCTTCTCCTCCATTATCCTCTTGGGATCTGGGCACGTATGCACATGTGCCTGGTGTGAGTTTAAGCCATTGGGTCCGAGACTCGAACTGCAGTTGACTACATAGGAGTCCAGTGACATAGCCATTACACTAACTGCTGGTCCCATATTCCAGAATTTAAATGGAAAGTTCAGATTATAGTAACACTGCAAATTCAACAGAAGAGAGATTAATTACATGAAACTGAACTGTTGAAATAGAATTTTATGACTTTTGACTAAAACATTACTGATTTTTTTCTATGCTTTGTTTTTCAGATTTAAGGATTTATGTCTTCTCTTGAGCTATTGATATGTTCATCTACCTAGTGTTTGAACTGAATCCTAACCTTTTTCCTGGCTTTAAGTCTTAACTTTTTTTTAAAAAAATTTTGATTTATTAAAGCTAAAACTGCTTTTCTTGAAATTAAAAATTGCATTATAAAATACCTATTTTTCATTGCAGTAAGCTACATAGCCCCAACTAGGTGTTACTTTATTGTATGTTCATTCTACTCACTGAGTTTTATGCCCAAAGTCAGACATGTGTTCATAGATATGTATGTATCAGCTGCACTTGCTATTGAAAGTATTTAGATTAATTAAGATTGTAAATCAATAAAATGTGAAAAAAAAAAGTCATGAGAAACAACTGTAGACACCAGAGACAGTGTGGGAGGAGGGCAAGTAATGGCAGAGGGTGAGAGGTTAAGGAATCAAGGGTGGGGAAAAATAAAAAAAAAAAAAAAATATGTAAAAAACAAGAAATGGAAAATTACTTATTGATGATAACATATATGGTAATATCCTTGATTGAGCCAATATACAGTGCTCTGGGTGGGAAAAATTCATTTTGTATACTGTTAGGTATAGTGAATGAATGTAAATAACTCAATTTAAAATTAAAAAGAGGGAACCAGCAGTTAGCGTAATGGCTATGTCGCTGGACTCCCACGTAGACGACCGCGGTTCGCATCCCAGACCCTGTGGCTTAAAACTCACGCCGGGCGCATGTGCGTGCGTGCCCAGGATCCTGAGAGGAGAATGGAGGAGAAGGGATTGCGGCGTGACCATCCCCCCTGGGGGGTGATTTCTCGCTTTCTGTCTCTATGTCTCTCTCTGTCTGGCGAGCGCACGCGCCCTATAGCAAAAACCTCTCAAAAAAAATTAAAAAGAAATAGATACTTAAATAAACACATGTGATATGTTACAAAAAGGGATTTAATACTCATAGAGCTAGGGAGCAAGGACAGAAAAAAATATGTCAAAAGATTAGATCAGGCTTCTTAAAATAAATACAAATGTAATATCTGGGACTATCATAATGTTTAAAATCTTACATTCCTCCAAATTCTTTGAAGCGTTCCCAAACTGTGTACAAATACACTAATTGCTGTCACTTCAAATTGGCTATAAATGAATCTACTAAATACAACATAACTGAAAATTTTGTTTCTATTTAGTTTGTGACACTCAAAGTAAAAAGGAGATACCTGCATTGACTAAAGATTAAAAATCGCAGGCCAGCACATGGAAAGAGGCGAAGGCACCTGATCCCACATGGAGGACTTTCAGGTTTTAGTCTTAGACCCTATATCTTGAAAACCATTCAGAATAAGTATGTGTCCTTAACAAAAATCCCAGGAGGAAAATGGAGGAAAAAAAGATTATGATGTGGCTATTCCACCTATAGGATGTTTTCTCACTTTCTATCTTTCACTGATACTCTCTAGTGAGCTCAGGTACTCTATAGCAAAAAAAAAAAAAAAAAAAAAAAAAAAAAAAGAGTAGAATTCACTGTTCTCCAAGGCTACAGTGACTAAGGAGTTCAATTAACTATTGTTTAATTATTTATGTATTTTTTCTACAGGGCATATGCACTCACCAAAGAAGGACAGAAAGAAATAGGTAAAATTAGAATTTACCCCCAAAGGCTTGGAAACATCTCAATTTCTTTCCTCCATTCTTTTCTCAGGACTTTGGGCACACACACACGTGCCTGGTATGTTTTTCAAGCTTTAGATCCAGGACTCAAACTGTGCAGTCATCCATGTAGAATCTAGCCACCTTAACCTCTGTGTCACCTGCTGGTTCCAATTGTTATTTTCTATATTTCCAAAGACACAGTTCAGCAATTTCCTAATATGAGATGTAAATAGGATAAGAATGAACAATTATTTGAGCTCTCAATCAAGATATCTGGGAGGAGAAAACAAAAGATAGTTTGCTCCAACATTAAAATTTAATATTTAAGACTTTAACCATTCCAGACTTTTTAGTTTTGGTAGGAATGTGTCAACATTATAGCATTTGAAAGAAAGCGTCTGCAAAAATGTAGGTAACCTATGATATTAAAACATGTTTCTCACCATAAAAATGCACAGGAACACTTTAATCAATCTGCAATTGGATGTAGTTATGAAGTTCTTTCAAAATATCATGTCATTATGGGTAATTCAAAAGACACTGAAATTCTGAAGATCTTTATTCACAATTTTATTGGCAATGATAAGCTGATTAATTTATATTTTAAGTATCTTGAATATTAATAAGACTTCACGGCCTTGCTTCACTCATGAGTAAAGTTAATCTCAAAGGAAAATGCAAATGTTCATTTAAAAGTTGTATGCAATTTGACAATATTGCTTATATTATTGCCTCATGTAAAACTAATGAGAATATTAGATTCAGAAAAATGACAGACCTATGTTTTCTAAAATATATCTAATTTAAATATATTTAGTACCTATTACCAGAGAATTACTGAGAATGATATTTTAAAGTAAAAACTCAATATTCTCATTTCTTTTGAGTGATATTATAGAAAAATAAAGAGCAGAGACAGCAAATGCTTGAAGAATATAAATCAAAATCTCAAAAAATTTAACTGTACACTTTTTTCTTAGTCCATACAGGTTGTTATAACGTAGAATATTTCTCAGACCTGTAGTGTGGGGTTTCCATCAAGCCACTGGCAGGTATAATACCTGGTGAGGGCTTGTCTTCTGCCTTATAGATGGGGGTTCTCTCACTCACTGAGACTTCACATGATGGAAATGCCAAGGACACTCTCTGGACTCTCTTTTATAAAGTTATTAATCTCATTCATGAAGATTGAATCTACATGGCCTAACCACTTCCCTAAGACCTCATTTACTAACACCGTTCCTTTGGGGATTAGCCTTCAACATTTGGATTTTGTGGGGACATCAACCTTCAATACATAGCAATCTTATAGATGAAAATAAAATATAAAAAAGGAAAGAAATTCGTTTTAAGAAATGTAAGAGCAGAAGATGGGGGTAACAAAACTAAGATGATTTTTATGTCCAATCTTTGAAAAAATTAAACTTAATAAAAACACTAGATTTGTGACAGGAACTGAATTCTGCCTACTAGGCAGGTTTGGCACAATGCAGTTAAAGGATAGAGGGAGGTTTGAGTTCCTGGGGAAATATGTTCGTATGTAACCCTGTGGGAGGCTGCGCACCAGTGAGTCTGCCGAGGTTTCACAGAGAGCAAACAATTGCCATGATTGGTTCCTTCAAAAAACCTGACCTTCAAAACCTTGCTCTGATTGGCCACTAGAATCCCTCAGATTTGCATATCTGGCACCTCATGATTGGTCCATAAGCAACCAATCATAACCCACCATTTACAACCAATAACGGCCCACTGTTTACAACCAATCACAGCCCACCAGTGTGTATATAACCACGATGCCTGGCCCACAGTAGCCAGATGACGACCCTGGAGAGCCTGAAAAGCTGAAACACCACACAGTCTCCAGACGACCCTGAAGACCCTGAAGAGTTGTAACACTACACCATCTCCGGACGACTCTGAAGAGCTGTGACACCGCATTGTCTCCGTGCTGCTCACAATAGACAACGCAACCCTGAAGAGTTGTAACACTGCCTCGTCTCCGTGCTGTACCGTGCTGCCCACAATAAACAGACGACACTGAAGACACTGTGTCGTCTCCGTTTTGTAACACTGTGCCGCTTGTTCTGGCTCTCACTCCTTCCCTCAAGAAACCTGTTCAACTGTCCCCCCGGGTCGGGACACCTGGCGCTTGAACAAGGGACCTGAGTACGAAGGATCCAGTGAAGAGCACCCGAGGCGGGGACGGCAGAGAATTGTCCCGAGATAGGACGGCAGAGAATCGTCCATGAGGGGACGGCAGGGAACCGTCCGGTGAGTAACAAAGGTTGCTTACTTATAAGTAATAAGGGTAATAATGGGGCAAGTAATAAGGGTAATAATGGGACAAGAGCTTAGTCAGCACGAACTATTTGTTCAGGGCTTAAAAGAAGCCCTTGCCACTACGGTCGATCTAACCAAAGATTCTAAAATTGAAAAAGAACAGGGAGAGGATCTTATTTCCCTATACAGTGAGGGAGAAGTTAAAAGCCCTGAAGGTGAGACAAAACCCAAAAAATCCAAAAAACTAAAAAAGAAATGCAACCTTAAGGCTCTACAAGAACGAAAGAAAAACCAGTCAAAAACTAAGTCAGTTTTTTGGACAATGTGCTGCTGTTTATCATATTTCTATATGGTCTTTGCTTGGGGTGGTTATGTGTTTGTCATCAACCTTTTTCCACTGCATGTGTTTGTGTTGTTACTGATGCAGAGATATAGCAAAAGAGTCTACATAGCATATAGCATTTTCTACATTGTAGGTTTAATATTATCTATGCAGATACCTTTTATATCACAATTAGAGCAACTAAAAACCAATACAGACAAAGAAACAAAAAGGGTTCCTTCTAATAAAAGGAGAAAAGACATAAAATTTTAGTTTCAGGCAAGTTCAATGTTAAGTGTCTGAAAATCTATGCAAAATTTATAAATTCAAGTCCTAACTCATCTAGCTTTCCACAATCATCTCACCCCAACTCACTTGTTTAGGAATACTTCCCTCTAGTCTTCACATATACTTTCAGATTGTTTCTTATAGATGCTGAACCTATCTATTCCTAGCAAGATTGTTACTTTTATTATACCTATTTTAAATAGTCTGGCTACTCCTCTTCTCCATCCATATCTCCACAAAGATATTCATTAGAGTATATAAATATTCCTCAACTTAAAAAGATGTATCCTTTCAGACAATTGCAGGTAGAGAATTCAACTTAACTTAGGCTTTCCAATAATCAACCACTGCACTATATAAATTGAGATAGATCGTGCTTTCCCTAACATAGTGATTTGTGCTGCATGTCCTTCATCCTGGCAGTTCAGTAGGAACTGGATGACTTCTCACAAACATTGTTTTAATGGCTACTCTCCAGGCATTCATAATTGGTTTCTATTTGATGATCAGCATAGCTCAGAGGTGACACTAATTCACAGATAGACTACTTCTAGCTGAGAGCAGCTTTTCTGTTGAATCATTTTGTACATTAGTTTGCCAAGAGTTACACACATGAAGACTCTTCATAAATGCTTTTGATGATGAAAGGACCTAAGCTTTGTTTCAGGCAATGCCAAGTATGTGCGCCATTTTCACAATAAATTTTGCATTGAGCATTTAAAAAAATGTCCAAGCAAAAAAATTTTCTCATTTTACAGTAGTTTTCAAATGGTCCTATCTAAGTTCTTGGGACTAAACCTCTACTGATAATTGTGTATATTTATCATAATCTTTCAAGCAATCTAATTCTTTTGCAATGAGACATACTTCATGATAGTAGATTGATAAAGAACTTGGCATATATATTCTATATATAAAAAAGGGTGAGCAGGAATTTTTAAATAAAATAATCTTTCTGAAACTATATCAATTATTTAATATTTGATAGCTTTTAGCATAGAATGCTTGCAATTTACTTTCCAGGTATCTTTGACTTTGACCTCTATTGAAGTCAACATCTGCTTATTGAGAAATGAATATCAGTAAATCTTTCTGTTATTTTCCATCCCCTGCTGGGATGGAAAAATATGATAAAGACAATGAAAAACATATGTTTTGAAGAGATATTTTGCCATCAAATTACATCAACAATTTAAATGATGAACATGTTTTTATAAGCACCCTTTGCCTTGTCTGTAATGGATGAAACACACGTACTCCCCATTGTTTTCATTTTTTTTGAACAGCTGTTAATGTCACACAGGAAGCTTATTTTTACAATATTATAATTAAAATCATATATTATTACCTTTTTGTCACATATATTAAAGGAGACCCAATTATGTTGATAGCTAAACTTATGTATGAGAGACTCTTTGAATAGGTAAGTAGAACAGCCTATACACCAATGTTCAAATACCTGCATGCTTTTTTATTTTGATTGACTAGTGTAAGTAGCATGGACCAAAATATAAATAAGTTTCAGAATAATTTTCTTCTGTCATGTGCATAATAAAAATTAAAGTATAAATAACTAATCCTGTCTTATCTGGTTATTATGCTTGATGATTTTGCCCATACAAATTCCTCTTGAAGTAGAAAAAAGTTAAAAGTTATGAGTAATGTCAGAAATTTCATGTCTCAATCAATAACTACAGCCTGGTGTTTCCTTTGAACTCCTCTTATAGAATGAATTACTGATAGCTTAAATGTTACACTTACATTTATTATTCTCTGACATAACACACAAAGTCACCGTAGATTAAAGCAGACCTATATGAAATTACTTCTTTGGAAAGTTTGAACTAGAAAAAGGAATTTCTTGAAAAGTAGAAAAAAGGTAGGAGAGCTAAGTTTAATCTAGTTATAGGACATATCTTCCTTGATTTAGAAGGTATCATGAAGCTTTTTGATCTACACTTTCTTATGTCGACCGTAGTCCATTTCTTGGTCATAAGGAATAGTAAAAGTAATGTTTCCTCTGTACTTCAACAAAAATTATCATGTTGCAAGAAATAAAAGATGGAATTTATTAAATTAAAAACAAAAGTCCTTGGTATTACTACTCTCTGAATTCTACATTATTTTCTGTAATATTCAATCTCTGACATATCACAAGTTTCTCAGAGACTTTATGACCTGATTGATAACTGAACTTTTCTGTTTAAAGTCCCTAAATTCCCTATATTTTGGAGCACTTCTCTCTGCCAAGATTTTGATGCATTGGTATGAATTCTTCAGCCAAGTTCAAATTCAAATTCAGCAGTCCTGACATGAGAACTTAGCCACAAAGCTATGCTAAAATCAATTTAAAAAATCATAGGTTAGATAATGGCTAATGCTGTAACATGACACTTGCATAAGAAGAAAATGGACTTAATCAAGGGGATGAGCATGGTAGATTTAGCATAAACCTTCAGAGATTAATTTAGAAACTCTAGTCATAAAAATGCAATAGTTTATGATATTGGGTAACCAAAGGAAATATCCCATTTGTTCTACTTGTTTATTTTCCGCTTATGATGAAATGAGTCTGATCTCTGTTATGATCCATCAATGTAAAGAAAAATGTTGATTAGTAGATGAATATTTCCATCACACCAATAATACCCTGAGTTGCATATAGTTTTCAACATTATGTCAAAGTGAAAATTTGGTTGTAAAATCCCACACTATGGGTCTTACTGCAATAAAACTTTTGCTAGGCCTGATTTCTAGAAATTCAGAAGCTGTAAGTCCATATATTTTTTTAAAGAAACAATGCATAGTGGACAAAACACAGATATCATTGTATGCCATCTATGTGATACTTTTAAACTTCATTCAGCCTTATTTTTTCATTAGCAAAATAGACATGTCAATACAGGTTCAGTAGGCTTGTTTTGGGACTAATGCTATAGCATATTAAAAGTATTTAAAATAATTTCTGTGAAAATTAATATCTTATTAACAGTAGATCTTTTCATCATCATGCTAAATAAATCTTGATTAAGTCACATAAAATTCCATAGTCACTGATGCATCTGAAAAATAATTTTCAGTGAGTCTATAAATATGAATTGAATAGTTAGCATATAGGCAGCCATTATTGTATGACATGGGAGTAATCTGGGCAATTAATAAAATGTAATTCATATATTTAAATAATTTACAGAGTATTTTTGTAGCTACCTTTCCAGATTTCACTGTACTTAAATAAAAGCTGCTTTATTCACCTCACCTAGATTTTAAGATACCGATAACTGAAATTACCCTTTTTTATGATAATACTCAATTCAGAGTCAACCCTCACTTCATTACATCCTTACTAAATTCACCAAACACAAGACTGTTCTGTAATATTTTTCTCCAAGTGTTCTTTTACTGATACACCTCATTGTCTTTCACAGTGAGCAATTGTTCTTATGGCAGCAAGAAATACCCATAACTTTGATTACCAGTATGTTCCTTGTGGTCTTCGGCTAGAGGATATCAATGAACCTCTTGCCACTGGTATAGTAGTGATAGAGATGGATGGAATTTTTCCAAAAGCAGATAAAGAATAGAAATTTTGCCTACGATAGATCAAACATGATAGATTCAAAGTGGAGTGAGACAGATAGCCCAGTTTTTGCCAATCAGTGCATGACATTACCCTAGTTAGTGAATTGTTTAAAGACCAGCGTATGATTTGGGTCTAGTTAGAGTGAAGAACAAAACACTGATGTGATCACTGTGAAAACTTGAGTCCTCTCACTTTCTCAGTATTGAAGTACGTGTTCATGACAGTGGAATTGTTAGTCATTTTTCTGTATGTAGGTAGCCAGACTGAGTAAAGAAAAAAAACACACAAGAACAAAGAAGCAAAAAATGGTGGGAGGACTTGTAACATCAGGAACAACTAGGAGAATCAGGGACCAAGCAGGAACCTTGCTCAAACTACCCTTCATATCTTCTCTACCTCTGGAAATTGAAGATATATAGTCAATAGTCATCTTTATTTATTTATTTATTTATTTATTTTTAATTTTTTGGAGAGGTTTTTTTTTTCTTTTTTTTGCTATAGGGCACGTGCGCTCGCCAGACAGAGAGAGACATAGAGACAGAAAGCGAGAAATCACCCCCCCAGGGGGGATGGCCACGCCGCAATCCCTTCTCCTCCATTCTCCTCTTGGTGATCTTGGGAACGCACGCACACGCGCCCAGCGTGAGTTTTAAGCCACCGGGTCCAGGACGCGAACCGCGGTCGACTATGTGGGAGTCCTGCGACATAGCCATTACGCTGACTGCTGGTTCCCTCATCTTTATTTTTAAGCCAATTTTGGCTACTTTTAAATATTTTGCAGTTTAGGCTATTCTAACTGATACACACACCTTATAATCTGCTAAATACTCAAAGGCACAAGAGTTTTAGACATTAATTTGGAGTGATGAAAATGAGTGGGAAAGAAATTATAATTATCATTCAAAGTTTTGATTCTAAATGATTAAGAAATTTATGTTAGAGTAGGAAAAAAAAAAAAAAAAAAACTGCCAGCAGATAGCGTAGTGGTAAAGATGCGGGTCTCACATGGCCATTTTGCAATTCCAGTACCAGTTCTAGGGGCCTGAAGAACACACTGGATGTGCATGCGGGGATGCCCAAAATCCTGACAGGAGAATGGAGGAGAAAGAATTGCAGCATGGTCAATCTCCCCACCGTCCAGGCTGTGATTTCTCACATTCCCTCTCTCTGTCTCTCTCTGATGAGCACAACCCCTCTTATGGAAAAAAAGAAAAAAGAATCTAAAAAACAGAAATAAACATCTTTCTATAGAATAATAATATTGACTCATAATATAGACATAAAGAGAATAAAGTGGATACAGAGTTAAGAGATCATGAAGTCTTAATGCTTCATATTTAACTTCTACCTGTAAGAAATGCAATGAACTTTTTTTCTAATAGAGTCTTTGGATCTATACCAAAGTATCAAAGTGTGGGGGGGAGGGGCGTTTGATGTCAGTTTTAATAGTGGTGTAGATATGTTTCATGGATTGATATTTATTTAAAAGAAAAAATATAGATAAAAAGCAAAGAGTATAAAAATTGATAGTGATATGAAGGTCTGTTAGAGTGGTGGGGGAAAAGGTAATTTAAAGGGTTTTTTTTAGTAATTATTATTATTATTATTATTATTATTATTATTATTTTGGAGAGGTTTTTGCTATAGGGCGCGTGCGCTCACTAGACAGACAGAGAGACAGAAAGTGAGAAATCACCCCCCGGGGGGGATGGCCATGCCGCAATCCCTTCTCCTCTATTCTCCTCTTGGGATCTTGGGCACGCACGCACATATGCCTGGCATGAGTTTAAGGCACCGGGTCCAGGACTCGAACCGTGGTCGACTACATGGGAGTCCAGTGACATAGCCATTACGCCAACTGCTGATCCCAGTAATTATTATTTTCAAGGACTGGTCCAAGTCACTTTTCAGATGAATATGAAAGTAACCTTCCTTTTACATATTTTAATTTGTCACATGACCAACAATCATATCTATGCATGACTCCTATGTTATGCATAATAATATACAAATAAATCTTTATAAAATAAGCTAGTTCTTTAGATAAAATACTGTGTTAAAGCTGAAGAAGTGAAGGAATGAAAACTGTGTGTGATTCGATTTTCTTACAATGTTAATGACCAGGTCTTATGGTGAAACAGGAGTTTCTCATATTTCTCTGTGTCTGGTACAGAAAATGGATATAAAGCAGAAACATCCATGGGTTGATTCCCTTGAACACTCTGTGTTCTTCTCCAGTTTTTACCTGACAGCTTTGAGCTGTCCCTGGAAGAAAACTCCTGCTGATATTTATGGTCTTCCAGATGTAGCCCCCTGACAGGGCTACATGAGCTGTGATGGCAATGCCTGTCCCAGATGTAAAAGGACTGTTTTCATCCTTCAAGAGCCAGGGGGTGAGGGGGTTGATGCATGTGGCCATAACAACTGCCAGCTGTTCCCCTTTCCTGCCTCTTGATATTTAGTGTAACTGGGCTGGAGCCCAGTCCTCATGCTGGCCTGGTTGCATCTTGTGATGCCAACACTATCTGTATGAATCTCCCCCTGAGCATACAACAGACACTGTGAGGAATGGTGTGTGGGCTACTCAACTGCTGTATTTGCAGATTATTTTAAATTAAGACCATAAGGAAAGCTGTGTCCCTAAGTAGTTGTGACTCCGCAAATGGGCTTCAGTTTACTCCATTCAGAATATACTTTTGCTTTTTGATTCATCAATCCATTGGCAAAGTCAGAGTTTTCCAGGAGCATCACATTTCCAAAAATAATTGCATAATTTTATTTTCTTTTTTGCTTTACCTATGAATTCCTCATCTTACTTTGTTGGATACTAGATAGATAGATAGAGATAGATAGATAGATGATTAGATAAATAGATAGATAGATAGATAGATAGATACATAGATGATAGATAGATAGATAGAGATAGAGATAAATTTGTACTCAGTAAGCATATTTGAAACTTTTTTTTTTTAATTCTAATTGCTAGCCATGAATGGGTTACTCTGCCTGAATCGTGGTGGGCGTTGAGTAATTGTTAGTATTATTGCTGTTTTTATGAGAGCACAAGTGGTAGAGGAGTATAGGTCATAATCAAGTCAGGCTGCTAATGTGCCTAGGTTCCATTTGTTTAGAGATGATCATATTTGATTGTCTCGATCATTACGTCTCTAACCAGAATGAAGTGTACATGGTCTGTAATTTAACTCTTAGACTGATCTTTAGAATAAAATCATCTGTGCCTCAAATCTGTCTTGCAATCTGCAGTGTAGATTTAGATCTACTCTCTAACTCTCCACTCCTAATGGTATTTCTTTCATAGATAGATAAGATAGATAGATAGATAGATAGATAGATAGATACAGATATATTTAGATGATAGATAGATGACAGATGGATAGATGGATAGATGGATAGTCAGGAAAATTATTTATATATATATATATATATATATATATATTATATATATATATATACATATATACATACTTATATTTTACTTTTTTTTTTTTGAGAGGTTTTTTGCTATAGGGCGCGTGCGCTCGCCAGACAGACAGAGAGAGACAGAGAGACAGAAAGCGAGAAATCACCCCCCAGGGGGGATGGTCACGCCGCAATCCCTTCTCCTCCATTCTCCTCTCGGGATCTTGGGCACGCACGCACACGCGCCCGGCCTGAGTTGTAAGCCACCGGGTCCAAGACGCGAACCGCGGTCGACTACGTGGGAGTCCAGCGACATAGCCATTACGCTAACTGCTGGTTCCCTATTTTACTTTTGATGAATGTAGAAATACATTCATAGATGACAGATGGATAGATGGATAGATGGATAGTCAGGAAAATTATATATATATATAAATAATATATATTTATATATTATATATATATGTATATATAATATATATATACACACATACTTATATTTTACTTCTGGTGAATGTAGAAATACATAGCTTGCCTCTCAGCGCTCAATGAATTCTGTAGTCTTCCTCAGGCACAGTCTGAACTTCAGTACATTCTTTGGATTGTTGAGTCCTGGTATGTGATCTTTATACCAGTATTTCCAGAATACCATGAACTTCATTGCTACTATGGCTAGCTAAAGCAGGTTCTATTTTCCTTTATCTTTTTGAACCTAAGGTTTTATATAACTGAGCTATTGAAAATGGTGGTAACACATCATTTGAATACAATCTTTACAACTTAGAAATAATTTTTTTGCATTTAATCCTATGTGGCAAACTTTCAAATGACTTAAACTAACTTAAAACCTGGTAACTTGTATGATCAGTTCTCTCACAGAAGCATACGGAATAAGTCATGGTGCAGACAAAAAATAAATTTAAAACTGTTTTTAAAAGTCTTACTTTTATGGGAACCAGCAGTTATCGTAATGGCTATGTCGCTGGACTCCCACGTAGTCGACCACGGTTCGCGTCCCGAACCCGGTGGCTTAAAACTCACGCCGGGCGCGTGTGCGTGCGTGCCCAAGATCCCGAGAGGAGAATGGAGGAGAAGGGATTGCGGCATGACCATCCCCCCTGGGGGATGATTTCTCGCTTTCTGTCTCTATGTCTCTCTGTCTGTCTGGCGAGCGCACGCGCCCTATAGTGAACAACCTCTCTAAAAAAAAGAAAAGTCTTACTTTTATTGCTATCAGAACTTTAAGAAAATTCTTTCCACAGCCCACAATAATGTTTAACAAAAACATTGTAATAGCATAAAATTATCTCAAATGTACCTTTCCAAATATTCTATTTTAATTTTAAAAATTACTTATGGTTTAAATTGACAAATAAAAATTATATATATATTTATTGTGCACAACATGATGTTTTGAAATATGTGTACATGGTTGAGCGATTAACTTGAGCTTATAAGCGTGTATTTTTTCTCATACTATTCATTTTTGTGGTGAGAACACATAAAAGATAACTCTCCTTGTGATTTTCAAGATTACAGTACATTATTATTAACAATAGTCACCATATTGTACAATAGATCACTTGAAATTACTGCTCCTATTCAGCTAAAATATTATATCCTTTGGCTAACATTTACCCAGTCCTCTACCTAGTTCCCATGCTTATTGTAGGATTAGTTACAAAATCCAAGATATAGAATCAGTCTAACTGTTCATCAGTAGATGAATGGATTAAAAAATTATATATGTATATATGTATACACACACACACACACACACACACACATATATATGTATACATATATATTACATTTTATACATTTGTGTACATCCACACAATGGAATACTACTCAAACTTTAAAAAGGAAGAAAATCCTATTATTTGCAACAACATGAGTTAATCTATTAAGTAAAATATTAAGAGAACTAAATTAGGCAGGAGATGAATCACTAACTAAACAGGAGATGAATCACCCATAATCTCATTTATATGTGAAATCTAAAAAAAGTTAAAAGAATAGAAGCAGAGTATAGAATGGTGGTTGCCAGGGGTTTGAGGTATAGGAGGAAGGTTGGGAAATATGTTGGTCAAACAGACATTTTAAATATATTGTCATCGACTATCTCAACTGTTAATGGATGGGAGAGTGTCAAGCTGCGTGGTGAAGTCCTTGGTTCTTTGGGTCCAGATCACTAAAGTTAGAGATCTGTCCCTAAGCGCAAAATGAAACTGCAACCACGAATGAAGTAGGTAGAAAAGATTTAATAGAAAGAAAGGAAAGGAAAAGAAAGGAAAGAAAGGAAGTACACCCAAAAAGGTTTTTCGGGTGAGCAGATTGCCAGGTGGCAACCACGCTTGGTACTAGTTAACCATTATTTTTACTACTAGAGGTCATGAATATTCATTAGTGGGAAGTCCCTTACGCTGCTTATGTCTTTCCTTTAAATTTAAATTCACAGGTTCTTTCCCTGCACCTGTGCACCTTCCTCACAGGTAAAGAATGAGGAACTTAATCACCTAATTGCACGTGGTGCCCAATGCGAGCCAGGTTGCCCCAATTAGACTGCCTGGTTAGTCCATTGCCCTAATAGGAATTGGGGCATTGACCAAAACGCTTGCTTAGGTCTTTTTGATAAGAGAAAAATCTATGAATCATCCCTGTGCGCTTCCCTCAGGCCTCAAGGAAGGAAGATGGCAAATTGCCTTGCCCTCCTGGTGCCTGGAGCTAGATGAGCCTTTCGCTTTTCTCTTAGGGCTGCCTGCTCATGACTGACTAACTGCCTATCACGTAACTTTGTTAGCCAATGAAATGTTAAGGCAGTCATTTTTTTTTTTTTTTTGAGATTTTTTTTGCTATAGGGCGTGTGAGCTCCTCAGAGAGACAGAGAGACAGAAAGCGAGAAATCACCCTCTTGGGGGTTGGCCACACCACAATCCCTTCTCCTCTGTTCTCCTCTTGGGACCCTGGGCACACATGCACACGCGCCTGGTGTGAATTTAAGCCACCAAGTCTGGGACTCGAATTGCGGGTGACTATGTGGGAGTCCAGCGACATAGCCATTACACTAACTGCCGGTCCCAAAGGCAAGCATTTTAAAGACACTCTAATACCATATTTATACATTTGTCCATCGTATAACCAGATAGTGTTGAAGAAAATCCTGATTTTAGGACAAGAGATAGGCTTTTTTTTTTTCTTTTCTTTTTTTTTTTTTTTTGGAGAAGTTTTGCTATAGGGCACGTGTGCTCACCAGACAGACAGTGAGAGAGACAGAAAGCGAGAAATCACCCCCAGGGGGGATGGCCATGACACAATCCCTTCTCCTCCATTCTCCTCTCGGGATCTTGGGCACGCATGCACACGTGCCCGGCGTGAGTTCAAGCCATCGGGTCCAGGACATTAACCACGGTCAACTATGTGGGAGTCCAGCGACATAGCCATTACGCTAACTGCTGGTCCCCGTGATAGGCTTTTAAAACTGTGCAGAAACCTTTTCATGACCCAGAGGACAGCTCTCATTATAATCCCAGTAACAGTTGCTCAGGTCCTAGGCCCTCCATAAACCCTCATTCCATCCCATCTTCTTTACTTTCTGATAATGGTCTGACATGAAAAAGGTGGAGGCCTTGCATGAAATCAAGGCAGACAGTACCTCACACCTTTCCTTTCCAATTGAAATTCTTTTTTTCTAACATACTCATCTTTTGTTCTTTTATTTTATTTTTTAAAGAAAGCGCATTTAACCTTGATTTGTACATTTGCACTGGACTATATGCTCCACCTTCCTCCAAGACCTTGCTTCACAGAACAACTTAATTTTTTTTTATTCCTTTTTTTAACTTAGCCTACAAATTATTTCAGTACTTATGCTCTGAAAAATAAAACAAGACGCCCCCCCCACACACACACCAAAACAAGCAAAAATCTAATAAAGTGAAACAAATTGCTTTTCTTTGAAACTTCTTGGCCTTGTTTATGATCATTGACTAGGTTCTTATTAGAACTCATGTAACAAGTAAATTTACCTTTTTCAAAGTAAATATCACGTTTTGAACCTTCCATCACTTGGTAATTACTATGCTATTTTTTTTCTAAATTCAGGAATTATCAGTTGTCAAATTGATTCTTTACATAATAATAGCAAGTTTATTGGAGAAGCTACAACATGAAGTTTTTTGTAATTAAAATAATTTCAAATAACAACTCTTAGAGTTTTGCTAATTTAACAATTTTTTCTTGAAATATATTTCACTGTTGTAGTTAAAACACGCTGTTTTTTTGAAAGTTAATAATAAGGACTAACAGATGGCATAATGGTTACGTCACTGGACTCCCACGCAGATGGACGCAGTTTGAGTCCTGGACTCAATGGCTTAAAACTCACAGAAGGGGGACCAGCAGATGGCATAATGGCTATGCCGCTGGAGTCCCATGTAGTCGACCGCAATTTGAGTCCTGGACCCTGTGGCTTAAACTCACGCTGGGCGCATGTGCATTTGATCTCAAGATCCCAAGAGGAGAATGGATGAGAAGGGATTGTGGTGTGGCTATCCCTTCTGAAGGGGTGATCTCTCAATTTCTGTCTCTCTCTCTCTCTCTCTCTGTATTTCACCCTATAGCAAAATCTTTGCAAAAAAAAAAAAAAAAAAAGAGAGAGAAGGAAAAACTCACACCAGGAAAACAAACAAAAACAAAAAACAACTCACTCCAGGTGTATGCATGTGTGCACAAAATCCCGACAGGTGAATGGAGGAGAAGGGATTATGGCATCACCATCCCTCCGAGGGGGTGATTTCTTGCTTTCTGTCTCTCTGTCTCTCCAGTGAGTGCACCCTATAACAAAAATATCTAAAAAAAAAAAAAAAAAGCTAATAGCAATTTTTTTTACAACTTATCATGATATATCCGTATTACAAGATTATCTATAAAACAGAACTTTTTTTTGTTCTCTTCATATAATTATTTTGTTTTATACATTCAATCACATTATTTATCTTACAAAATAAATATTTCAACAGGTGAACATTTCTCCCTAGTCCAGTTGATAAAACTATAAAATATCTTCAACAGATCACACCACATTTCTTTGTCCCATTAATGGTTTGCCTCTCTGTTTTTCTTCTAAATGCCCAAATATCTGCATTTTCTTTTATCATTTCTAAGTATTCAGGGTAGGTTGAAATAGCCCCTTGCTGTGGAAAATAAAACCATTTTAATTGTTTCATCTCTTAAATTATTCTGTGGCAACCATCTCTGTGTTTAATTTTTGTTCCTATTTCTTATTAACCAAAACATATAAACATGTTTAAGCCTTATATCTCTAAATTGGCTTCTACAAAGTTTTAGCAACATATACTTTCACTAAGGGAATATATATTTCATTAGGCTTACCAGAAAATAAATATATTCATTTTTAAAATCTTTGCTAATCTGGTAAGCAAAGTAAAATCGTACAGGAAAGAAATGTTGGACATAATTACTCAAGAAACAGAAATTTGCATATTTACAAACCAATTTAATTAATTTAGTGTGACAAATTTGCTAACAACAGATTTTCTGTTTTTTCTATATGATACTTGTCTTTCTCCCACTGATTCACAAGCTCTGATGTATCCCTTCCTCTGACCCTCCAGCCTGTATGATCCTGTGCACATGTACACGTGCCTGGTGCATTTCAGTCTGGCCAGGCCAGGAATTCAAATTCTATGGCCATGTGGAATCTGGCTACTCTTCAGTAGCACATTTCTACTGCACGCACAGATTGCTCTATGATGAATTTTGATATATGCAAATTTAAATCACGTGTTATCTTTTATTGCTTCTATCACTCTACATTTAGTTTGAAATGTTTTTGTTTTATAATTTACTTTTTAATTACAAATAAAATTATATATAGTTATTGTGTTTTTTTTATGCAAAGAAACTTTAAATTTTTATTTTTTATCTCACCTATTACATTTTAAAAATGTCTTTTCTTGGGACAAGCAGATGGTATAATGGTCATGTCATTGGACTCTCAGGTAGTTGACCAAGGTTCAAGTCCCAGACCTGGTGGCTTAAAAGTTATGCCAGGTGAGACCAGCAGTTAGCGTAATGGCTATGTCGCTGGACTCCCACATAGTCAACCGCGATTCGCGTCCCAGACCCAGTGGCTTAAAACTCACGCGGGGCGCATGTGTGTGCATGCCCAAGATCCCGAGAGGAGAATGGAGGAGAAGGGATTGTGGCATGGCCATCCCCCCGGGGGGTGATTTCTCTCTTTCTGTCTCTCTGTCTCTCTCTGTCTGTCTGGCGAGTGCATGCACCCTATAGCGAAAAAACCTCTAAAAAAAAAAAAAGTTATGCCAGGTGCATAAGCATGCATGGCAAAAATTCAGAGAGGAGAATGGAGAAGGGATTGAGGCATGGCCAACCCCTTTGGGGGTGATTTTTCACTTTCTATCTCTCTGGCAAGGGCATATTCCTTATAGTCAAAATCTCTCCCCCCAACAAAAGTCTTTTTCTCTCTTCAAAAAAATTAGAAAAATGCTTATCTTTTCTTTCAGTTTTAGACATCTTTTTGTTTTCACATGTAACCTTTAATATATTTTACAATATAAAAATGTAAATAGGTTGTATCCAAATATCCTTGTCTGAATTTTTAAGTTTTTATGTTTTTATTTGTAATTTAATAAAAGTGATATATATTTAAGTGTGATATTTTACATACATATTCTTAGTCAACTGAAACTACAGTCAAGTTAACATACATATCTCTTCTCATATTTATCATTTTTGTGTCTGTGATGACAACACATAATCTTTTTTCTTAGCAAATTTCAGATGTACAATAGAATATTATTAACTACAGACCCCATACTGTAAATTAGATCTCCAGAACTCATCCATTCCACACGACCGAAACGTTATACCTTTTGACGAACATCTCTCCATTTTCTTCAGCACCTGTCTCTGGTGACCATAATTCCACATTCTGCTTCTATTAATTTGACTTTTTTAGACTCCACTTATAGATGAGATCATGTAATATTTTTATTTCTATTCATAGCTATTTCACTTAGTGTAATGTCTGCTAGGCTCATCCATGTTATCAAAAATGGTGGATTATCCTAGTTTTTATGGCTGAATAATATTCTATTGCGGGAACCAGCAGTTAGCATAATGGCTATGTCGCTGGACTCCCATGTAGTCAACCGCAGTTCGTGTCCCGGACCCGGTGGCTTAAAACTCACGCCGGGAGCATGTGCGTGCATGCCCAAGATCCCGAGAGGAGAATGGAGAAGAGATTGCGGCGTGACCATCCCCCCCTATGAGGGTGATTTCTCTCTTTCTGTCTCTCTGTCTCTCTCTGTCTGTCTGGCGAGCACACGCACCCTATAGCGAAAATCTCTCCACAAAAAGAAAAATTCTATTGCATAAATACACTGTATTACGTTATATATTCATACTTAGTTTCCATATCTTGATTATTGTGAATAACACTTCAATGAACATGTGCACAGCTATCTTTTCTAGATATGAATTTTATTTTAATTGGATATTTACCCAAAACAGGGCTTGCTACATCTTTTTTTTTTTTTTTTTTTAAGATTTTTGCTATAGTGCACATGCACTCAGAAGAGTGACAGAGAGAGACAGAAAGCAAGAAAGCATCCCCTAGGGGGAAAGGTCACATCACAATCCCTTTTCTTCCATTTTCCTCTTGGAATTTTGGGCATGCACACACATCCACCCAGTGTGAGTTATATGCTGCTGGATCTGGGACTTGAACCATGGTCGGTCACATGGGAGTCCTGTACCCAAACCACTATGCAATTTGCTGGCCCTGCTGCATCATATTTTTAATTGCTAGATCTATTTTTAAATTTTTGAATAACATTCACACTGTTTTATTTAACAGGTATACAATTCTTACTAATAGTGTGCAAAGTTTTGCTTTTTTTTGCATTCTCACCAACACATCATCTTTCATATTTTCTAAAATAAACATATTCACAGGTGTAACATAATATCTCATTGTGGGTTTGATTGGCATTTCTCTGCTAAGGGATATTATGTACTTTTACATATATCTATTGACCATATATGTCTTTGGAAGAATGCCCATTCAAGTCCTTTGCCCATGTTTTGTTTGTTTTTTACCTTTCTTTGTTATCGAATAGTGTGAGTTCCTTAAATAATTTAAATACTAAGCCACATCAAAATATGGTGCTATAGTTTGTGTCCCCCCCAAAATTCATATGTTGAGATTTGGTTCTTACTGTGATGGAATTAAGAGGGTGAGCATTTAATTTGTCTACAGTGTTGAACAGTGCAGGTTTGGAGAGGTGATTAGGCTTAGGTAAAGCTATCAGGGTTAACCTGTCTCCATGACTGAGTGCTGATAGCTTTGTAAGGACAGGAAATGACACAGACACAGATACATGTGCCCTCCTCTGCTGCTCTTGTCCTTGCCATGTAATTCCTCGTGCTGCATAGGGACTCCACCAACAGGTAGACTTTCATCACACATGGCCCTTGACCTTGGATCACCAAAATATAAATGATATAAACCTCTCTTCTTTATAAATTACCTAGATATTTATCTTATTAGCAACACAACAGACTAAAACAGAGGATTTACAAATATTTTTCTCTCTGTGCAACATTTTTTATCTTGATGATTGTTTCTTTTTCTGAGCAGAAGTTTTGAGTTTGCTGTAGTGTCACTTGTTTATTACTGCTTTTGTTGTCATGTCTATGAGATTGTTGCCAAGACTAGAAACTTTCTCAACACTTATTTTTTTAGGAGTTTTATATTTTCAGGTCTCACTTTAATTCTTTAATCCATTTAGAGTTGATTTTTGTGTGTGGTACAAGATAAGGATCTGTTTTTCACCTTTCTGAATGTGAATGTGACTATTCAGCTTTTGCAACATTATTTATTGAAGAGACTATTCATATATATTTGCCTATTTGACTAAAGATGCATGAGTATATTTTTGTGCTCTTCAGTCTATTCCAATGTCTGTGTCTGCATTTATGCCGGTATCATTCTGTATTGATAACTATACCTTATATATAATTAGAAATCAGGAAATGTGTCACCTTGAATTTTGTACTTTCTTAAGATTGCTTTGGCTATTTGGGGGTTTGTGGTTCTGCATGAATTTTTTTGGTCCTATTTTTCTGGAAAATGTCATTGAAATTGTAATAGAGATTTCCTAGACTCTGTATATGAAAGTTAAAGGTTTTTAAAAAGTATTTTGAAGGAATGAAAACAAGAAATTACTATTTTCAATTAGGAATTTAGAGTAAAACTCTGAATTAAGTATCTTCATAAGAAAAGACAATGTATGAGACCAGCAGTTAGCGTAACGGCTATGTCGCTGGACTCCCACGTAGTCGACCAAGGTTTGAGTCCTGGACCCGGTGGCTTAAACTCACGCCAGGCACGTGTGTGTGCGTGCTCAAGATCCCGAGAGGAGAATGGAGGAGAAGGGATTGTGGCGTGGCCATCCCCCCTGGGGGGTGATTTCTCGCTTTCTGTCTGTCTGGCGAGCACATGCGCCCTATAGCAAAAAAAAAAAAAAAAAAAAAAAAAAAAGAAAAGACAATGTATGTTTATGGGTATGTGTGTGTGTGTGTGTGTGTGTGCATGCACACAAGTACACAAGTGTGTTGTAAGAGAAGATAACAGGAGAAAAATAACTAGTCATTTATAAATCCAGAAAATACATACAGCCTAAAAGAAAGCAAGCCTGGACGTTAGCCATGATAGTGATATGAGAGCAACCCCTAGAGAAATGTCTTTTGAAACCGAGTAATCCTTACCGAGAAACATTGCTTTGGACAGTTTCTTGTTTTTGGCAAACTAATTTTTATCCTTTATTTTCTTTAAGCTTATATGTTAAAGTACAACTTTCAAAAGAAAAATAAAACTCTGATTTTAAATCAATATGAACTTTTCAGTAATTCTGTTTATAATTCCAAAGTAGTGATTTATGAGGCTAGGAACAGCTTGAGTTTCTGTAACAGCCTATCTCAAGTTGTTAAATTTATAGTTTACTAGGATTTTACATTTATTACAATTTCTGATTCAAAGCACAATTATACTAATGAGGATGCAACATGTTTATTTCTTTCCAAAACAAGGTGCTGTGGCATTAATGTTTTCTTCTCACACATTTTATACAATCATTTACTTCAATGGTCTACACGTCAAGTAAGTTATGCTTAAAATATTATTTTAAAATATCAAGTTTGCCATATCTTTTTTTGTGTGTCAATATCTAGTTTTTAAAAAATTATTCCATGTGAAGAAACAATTCCAGTGGTACAATGTTGTGTACTTACTTCCCTCTTCCTGCTGGCCTGGTTGACTTGATTTTGCTAGTCCTCTCTTACGTGACAATGTTAGCTCTTCTCAGAATATATTTTTATCTCTTTATTACTGGTGTATTTATATTGCCTAGAAGAGTGCCTGGCACAGTGTTGAAACTCGAGACATTTTTGAATAAATAAATTGATGTTTTTAGTCTTTCAATCATTAAGAGGATAAACTTTGATAAATCAAAGAGCTATACAAATGCAAAGTACTGTATTACTGACAATTCAATAATAGTCATGCTCAGAGACCAGCAGATGGCATAATGGCTATGTCGCTGGACTCCCATGTAGTCGACCATGGTTTGAGTCCTGGAACTGGCGGCTTAAAACTCACACCAGGTGCATGTGCGTGCGTGCTCAAGGTCCTGAGAGGAGAATGGAGGAGAAGGGATTGCAGTGTGGCCATCTTCCCTGGGGGATGATTTCTCGCTTTCTGTGTCTCTGTCTCTCTGTCTTTCTGGTGAGTGCACATGCCATATAGCAAAAAAAAAAAAAAAAAAAAAAAAAAAAAACAAACAAACAACTCTCTGGAAAAGAAAGAAGTAGCCATGCTCAACATATCATCAGTATTCAATATGAATTCATTGAAATGATAAACCTATTTCTTTATATAGTGCACATTCATGCATCAGATAACATATCTAAAAATTTTTGATAACATATGCCTGATAGCTAAACTCCTTTTCTATTTTGTAGAAAGAGCAAAAGAAAATGAAAGAACTTCTAGGGAAAATTATTTCTAGTATTTTGCATTGGTTGATACTACCAACACATTTAATTAACATGAGCAAAGACAGAAGCATTTGGTGAAGTCCCCTTAGTGTTAAGGTGATAAATTTCTTCTACTCTCTAGTGTACGTTCTTCACACCTACTACAATAAGGACAAGAATAATTAAGAAATAAGTATGCAAGTTTTTCCCAGAGACTTCAATAATTTTGTGGGCTTATTGACTAATGGCCTTTTGTGAGTAAGAGCAATGTCAAGGGGAGAATCAAGAGTCATATAATACCTAACACTAGGAAGATTATGGGAATTAATTATTCAAGTAATCTATGTTGACACAAATAATATATGTATAAGTGATATGTGTAACTCTCTACCTATTATAAGTAACAATACGCATAGCCTTAAAGTTAAATAATAATATATTTAAATGTGTCTTAAAAGTACATTTATTTTGAAAATAGTCATCTTTCTATGCTGTAATTTGATATGTACAAAATTGCTCCCTTGTCAATGATAGACCAGCTTGAGGTTTAGCAGGACCGAAGCCATTTTGAAATTGAGAGAGGCCTCTGATGAGAAAAATCTGAGTCATGGGAGGTCTATTTTGAGGAATGGCTGGATAAGAAATCAGGAATGGGTAGTTAAAAAAAATAAAAGTGTCTGCACTCTATGACTGAAACTAATTGACCTAAGCTTGTACAAACACAAGAGATGGGGGTCAGTGCCGGAAGTAAAGTGTGTGGAGAAGAGGGACATAAAAGGAAGGACATTTGGAGGAGGGATACAGAGACAAAGCATTGACGGGATGGGAGGTGTGGTGTTATTGGTGGAAGATATTCTGATCAACTGGACTGGGGAGAAATGTTTACATATTGAAATATTCCCTTTGTAAGCTAAATAATATGATTGAATATATATAAAATTAACATTAAAAAATGGAAGAAAATTAACAATATATATTAAAAAAAAAGAAAAACAGGAATCAGGATAATAGTTCAAAGAAAAGGGATTGACTATAGTGAGGGATGATTTACACATGCTTGTCAACAAAAATAATAAATACTGTAAAAGTAATAATTAATGTGGTTTATTTTTAAGCAGAATAGGAATGACCTAGGCCTGGAGAGGAGGCAAAACATATTTTTTTTCAGGGTGATTAGGTACAGGAGTTTCTTTTATTTGATTTTGAGAGTGAGAGACAAGGTTTGGATTTTTTTTTTTTTATTGGACTGGCCCAAAAAAGGTGGGACATGTAGAAGTGAGGGCTTGTATGTTATAGGTGGGGTTACAGATTTTAGGTTGGAGATTGAAAGGAAAGTTTTTTGAGATTAGAAAGGACTGTACTTGGACAGAGATAAGGAGGTTTAATATATTTTGGAGGTTTAATATATTTTACAAAGATATCATGCCAGGGGTAGAATCTAAGAAGAATCCTGTTACCAATGGGTCAAAATGGTCTGTTAATGTTTGCAGGCATGACTTTCTCTAGGCCCTCTAGAAAAAATTTTTAAAAATATAAAAAAGCAGTCAGACCTTTGTCTTCATCCTTGTACTATAAATACTGAGCTCTTGTTGAGGTTTTTGGGACAGTTTGGGGGGCACTTGCTGACTGTGTCCCTGTAATTTGGTTGCAGAAATAAATTTTTTTATTCTCCAACCTTTGCCTCTGATTTCACTGACTGCCAGTAGAAGCAACGGGACTTAGTTTGCCAGTAACAATATTTCTTCAAGAGAGCTACAGGATGTCTAAAATGTTTACCAAAGTCATTCATTTATGATTACAGAGGACAAGCTTCTGTTAACATGTGCACACGTTTCCTAAGAACGCTCACAAACCACCATTACTATTCAATGATGACAACGAAATATTTAGGTATTTTCAAAGCTTAATATGTGTAAAATAATGGGGCAGATTCCATATGTTGTCCTAAAACAGAGCCAGTAGTTATGCATAATACCACTTATTTGGGGAGGAAAAGCTGAATTTGCACAATATCTATATTAGGCAGTGTCTGAACATGAAAGTCTAAGACTTTAGTAATTATTGAACAAGACCATCTCAAGTTTCAAATTGGAACACAGATATTAACACTGATATTAAGATAGAAGCTACATGGCTGCTCCATGCCAGAGTGGAAATACACTGCTCAGAAGAAGTTGGATTCCACATGGCACTTGTGGTTTAATACCTGTCCTGGTTAGCCTGAAACACACTATGCACAAGTGCTGATGCTCAAGATATAATGGACTAGAGGAAGGGGATTGTGACTTGATTGGATCGGTGCTCATCCCTCTCTCTCTCTCTCTCTCTCTCTCTCTCATATGCATTATTGCACTTTATCATAAATAAAGAAAAAAATTTTAAAAATAAACAAGTAGTGGTATATTGGTTAAGGTGACCAGATCCCACATGGCAGTATGCATGGGTCTAGTAACGGACACAGCAGTTAGAAAAAGCACACTCAGTGTAAAACAAAAGCAAAACAAAACAAAAATAAATTCAATTAAAACATAAATTTTAAATATTAAACTAAAAAATTGAAACTACTCTAAATTTTGCCTCAGAAGTTGTACACTGTATCCAGCTACTAAAACTGAGGAAATTTGTTTTTGTTTTTCTATGTAACATAATACCTGTTAATTTCTAGACCTAGATATCTAAAAAGAGATCTCATGAGATGTAACCAAGGGTATACTAAGAATGGCAATGGAGACTTCCCTAAATAAGCCAGGACAACAAACCAAGAGAAGGCTCTTTTCCTTCTAGGGAAAAACTGAAGTGTCCCATGGGCCAGAGCTGAGAGTTATGATGAAAATAAGCCATAGAGGCACATGAGGAGTTCAAACCACAGGTAGCTTCATTAACCAAGACTTTCAGAATTACATCCAGTTTTCTAAAGAATTAACATCTACCTAGTGTTCCATTTCATATGGTGTCCAAAAAATTAACTTGCAGGGGCCAGCAAGCAATGTGGTAGTTAAAGACGCTGGACTCCCACATGGCTGACACTCATTCAAGTCCCAGACCTGGTGGCTTGCTTTCTCACTTTCCCTTTCTCTCTCTCTCTGGCCAAATTAAAAACAATGAAATTAAATAAATGGATAAATAATTCCAAAAAAACCCTGATATTTACTCTATTCTGTTGAACTACAATAAAGTTAACTTACCTGAAGCTCCAGCCCAAGAATCCTGAAACTTTCATGCTGCATCAACTAAGCTTGTGAACTTTGGTTCTGGACATCAAGCCATTTTGGAAAAGAGAGAAAGAAGAAATGGTATTTGAAAAAGCCTATCTAGGGGCCAGCAGTTAGAGTAATGGCTATGTCGCTGGACTCCCACGTAGTCGACCGCAGTTCGAGTCCTGGATCTGGTGGCTTAAACTCATGCCAGGCGCGTGTGCATGCGTGCCCAAGATCCCGAGAGGGGAATGGAGGAGAAGGGATTGCAGTGTGGCCATCGCCCCTGGGGGGTGATTTCTCGCTTTCTGTCTGTTTCTCTCTGCCTGTCTGGCGAGCGCACGCGCCCTATAGCAAAACCTCTCCAAAAAAAGAAAAAAGAAAAAAAAAAGAAAAAGAAAAAGCCTATATATCTGATACTTGGTTGTCAAAATTTTAGAGATTATCTAGACAAAACTTTCTGGAATTGTCTTGTTTTTTAATTCTATGTTTCTAATAATTTTTATTCATTTAAATAACCCTGCTTTGAATTTCATTAGTATTCTGTAAGCAAAATGTATATGTAGCAAAGAAAACACTGCAGTTTACAAATACATGTCATCCAATTCTACATTTGTGAATTGGTAACTTATGTCATAAATTTATAAAAGCTGATTTCAGAATAGTAGCTGACGTTTTAGAATCTTAATTTAAAACAGTTCTCATGCTGAACTTCAATTACATTCATCTTTATCATTTAAAAATAAAATATTTGACTGTCTTTGTTGAAAAGGAAGACAGTGTTGAGAGACAGGAAAGGAAATAGACAAACAGAACTAAAGATGTCATTACCTAAGCAATATGGAAATTGTACATTCTGGGATTGTTTCTGCCGGAGTGGCAGAGCACAGACCTGCAGATTGTTAGAGTGGACATGGAAACATTAACAGTGAAGCAGTCTTCAGTGATAAACCCAAAGGAGTAAAGGGGGCAAAGGAGAAAAGAAAACTGTCAAAGACAAGATTGTCCAGTAGTTGGACTAAAAAAAAAAAGTGAATTCTATAGTAGAAACCAACAATCATCCTATTAAAGGAAACTGTTACCCTGTGTGATTTAACAGTATACTAAAATGTATTCTAACTTAGAAAGATTCATTTCTTTGAGCAGGAAATTGATAGAGATGGCTCTATTTTATCTCATTAGAATTATCAACAAGTAATTTTAAAATTCTAATATACGCAGCATATAAAGAAGCTGCCATGCAAAGCAAATTAAGCAGACCATCTCTGGCCTCAATAATCTTGCATTTTAATGGGCAATAAATTAACAAAAAGACACAGGGTGAAAGTCAATGAATTTCAATGAATTTTTGCACCTGTAAGGGTGCTCCTGCTCTCAGTCTTTATTAGCTAGAACCCAAACATAAAAGTGGAAACTGAAGAAGTACCCATAACACTACTTATCTCTAAAGGTAAAACACGTGTAAGAATCTTAATCACTCTATCTGGCTAGTCCAGTGTTTGAGCAAGGAAGCTTATGTTGTTTATTCATATTAAAAATGCATACCGACAATTTTGATAGCCCCAGTGGAAACGAGTCAGTATACTGAGCTTGAAGCATTGTGATTTTGTTTTGTTTTCCTTTATTTTTCAAACAGATCTTTTCTCCAAGAGACTCAGCACATCTGGTCTGTGATATAGTTCAGCTGGTTGAAGCTAAGGTCATCAGACATCCTTTGTTTTAATAAGATCTCAAACTTCAAAAGAATAGTCTCATGAGATGAACATTCCCACATCAAAATCTCATATTATATTAGATAACCGAGTGTGTTCAGGTGGAAAGAATGTCCCAAAAGGGGAAAAGTGAGTTTAAGTTAATTGTCACTCTATCGTAAATCATTTTTTTTTTTCAGTTGGGAACAGCAGTGTGGGCCTACAGAGACTTCTCCATATTAAATTTCTCAGACACCATAGGCTACAAGTACTGACTCAAGCTCTAAA
The DNA here is from genome assembly GCA_026018925.1 of Tupaia tana. Taxonomy (NCBI): domain Eukaryota; kingdom Metazoa; phylum Chordata; class Mammalia; order Scandentia; family Tupaiidae; genus Tupaia; species Tupaia tana. The sequence goes on from JAKSZU010000001.1 coordinate 51,163,955, forward strand.
AACTAACAATGCACATTCTACTTGACCCCCACCCAATAGTAAAAAAGAGAAACTAGGATGCCAGAGCAGAATTTGTAGGAAGGAAGTTTATTGCTCTTAATGAAAAGACAGACCTTTTTATCTGCAAGAAGGAAATTGCAGCAACCTGAAAGACATAAACACAATTTGTTTAAACTACAGAAAGAGTTAACTTAATTAGTTTGGAAACAGGAAATTTTGATGATTCTAATAAAATGTACTCTTTCCTGTTCTACAGTGCATAATTCAGTCTGCAATGATTTCCCTATTACACATATCAGCTGCCTTGTCTTATGCAGCTGACCCTCATTAATTAATAATTGTATGTCATGGGTAAGATGAGTCTCTAAGTCAGCCTCTGTGTTGGGCAGATTTAAGATCCATTAAGGTATATTTAACCCTGAATGGGGAATAAACAATTAGGATCGATGAGCTAGAATTCAGGCACCTTGGAGTATTCAGGACACAATAGTCTGAGAAAAGTAAGCTGGGCTGCATTTGAGATGTGCTGACATTCTTCCTTGTTGGATGGGGGGAAAAAGTTAACCTCGGTATATACCAAGAGCATCAATTTTTAATGCCAATTTATACTCAGTATTTTCGGTCTGTCTTGCATGTAACTACATCAGTCATGTTAGGAAGATGCAGCCTGGTAGATAAAACTACATATTTAATTATGTATAACTCGGTTTCTTTTGTGTTGACTGTTGTAAGCCTACTTGTTACTAAATGGTATATTTTTAATTATCTTTGTATGCTTGTACTCAGAAGGTTGACTCAGGCTCTCTCTAGAGTCCTGTTAGTCAAATGACCTGTTTCGGATTATGTGCTCTTTCTTCCCTTAGGCAGGACACATAACATGTATTTTATTCAAGCACTGATCTTTAAGGATCTCCATCATTTTATATATTGCCCTCTTCTTCCTACACACCACAACCTTGCCCATTGTTCTTCCTACTCTTGCTCTTCTTTAAGGTAATTTACTTGTTCATTTCTACACTCACCATGCTCTTTCCATGGCTGAGTTTTCTACCATACTGCCTCACAAGTCTCAAAAATCTTTTTCAACCTTCTCTTCAAAATCTCCTCCCTGTTGAGACCAGTAGGTGGTATGCTGGTTAAGGGTGCTGGACTTCTACTGTTCAAGTCCCAAACCTGATAGCTTGCTTTCTCACTCTCTCTCTCTCCCCATCTCTGGTCAAATTTAAATAAATAAATAAATAAATAAATAAAGTTTATTAAAAATATTTTTTTTAATTCTCACTTTTAAGCACTTCAGGGACCAGAAATATTTCTTACTAGTCACTTTTATTTATATCTATATGTATAGATAATGAATATATAATTAATTTATGTCCTAGCCCCCACGGAAGAGTTGGTAGACTAAGAAGGCAGTACAAACCACCGTCCTGTGGGTCAATATTTAGAAAAATACTAACTGCAGTGTTAGAAGCCACATGGCCAATCATGAGTTCAATTCCCTTGTCCAGCTGACCTGAAACATATTGATATATGTCCAAGATGCTGACAAGGTGGATTGCTGTGGGAAAGAAATTGCAGTGTAATGCAGCTCTGATGTGGGTGCTTTACTCACTCTCCTTCTATCTCTCTCTCACATGCACATGCACACAGTTACTGTTACCAAAAGATTCATATGTAGCATATATCCTAAAAACTTGGACTACAAAATACCTTCCAATGATAAAATGCAACTTTAAATCAATATTAGACTTCATAAATGTTAATTGATTATGTCCCTAGAGTCAAATTGCTGAAATGATTGAATCTGCATTTCAAACAGTAACAATAGTCCTAATAATATATGCAGTATGCTTAATCTGGGTATACATCTGTATTTTTAAGATATCAAATCATACCAAACATGTTGATTTGTGACCAACTTAAATTATAGCCAACAGTTTTTAAAACCTGAAGGAGCTTGATATTCTTATCAAAGTCAGAGGTAACTAAGCTAATGTTACCTCTTTAGATTCACTTACTTGAAGATGCTATGGAGATTTAAAAGGATCAAGTGGCCACTAAGATATGCAAAGCCAAAGATCAATGAGAAAAAAAAAATCAAGAAATGATCTAAGTACTGTTTATGGGTTTGAAGGGCTTTTCCCCCAAAGCAAAGGGTGATGTTGCTAAAGTTTAAGGACTTTATCTTTCTCTTAGCACAGAGCAAGATCAAGGAGATTAGTGGTGGTGAATATTAGGTAATTGAATAAATTAACAGCCTATAATAGATCACTGGAAATTAAAGCTGCAAAGCCCATGAGTCTCTTCCTACTCTAACTTATCCTTTTCACTGAATGAGTAAAAAACAAATAATCCTCCCTTCCTAGCTATCTTTAAATTCCCACCGTCAGGGGCATATATTTGTTTATAAATTAACGCAGCACACAGTCTGCTGAATGTTACATTTTTAAATGGAAACCTAAGTGGAAGGATCCTGGCACAAAGTACTTCACTTTAAGCATCTCATATTAGCAAGTTAGTATGGATTTGTTCATCAAATTAACTGAGTGTTACCTTACCAGCCCACTTCCACTGGGAAGAGGAAAAGGAGCTATACTTTGAGATTAAGGAGGCAGTACAAACCACTGTCCTGTGGGTCAATATTTAGAAAAATACTAACTTGATAATGTAGACATAAGTGTGAAGGCATCACTTTGAATAATATACCAAGCTTTGGTATAAATGTCCATTAGTTAAGATGTGTAGAAGAAACTTTCCCTAAATTAGTCCAACCTCTGTGGAGAATAATATGGAGATTCCTCGAAGATCTACAAATAGAACTACCATATAATCCAGCAATCCCATTCCTGGGTATCTTCTCAAAAGACAGGAGAACGCTTAGCTGGAAAAGTGTTTGCACATCTATGTTTATTGTGGCATTATTTACAATTGCTAAAACATGGAACCAACCCAAATGTCTACAAACAGGAAAATCGATTGAAAAAGTATGGCACATATACTCTATAGAATACTACTCAGCCATGGGACCAGCAGTTGGCATAATGGCTGTGTCGCTGGACTCCCATGTAATTGACCGTGATTCGAGTCCCAGACCCAATGGCTTAAACTCATGCCAGGTGCATGTACATGTGTACCCAGGATTCCGTAGAGGAGAATGGAGAAGGGATTGAGACATGGCCATCTCCCCTGGGGGGGGTGATTTCTCACTTTCTATCTCTCTGTCTCTCTCTATCTTTCTGGCAAGTGCATGTGCCCTATAGAAAAACCTCTCAAAAAAATAAAAATTAAATAATATTACTGAGCCATAACAAGAAAAAAGAAGAAGACCCTAGATTTTGATAGAAAGTAAACTAATAGAGAAGATTTAGAGACATTGTATGTCTCCACCTAATATATACCAACTGTCTGCACTCTATGGCCAAAACTGAAAGATTAGAGGATATAGAAACATAGAAAATGGTTATAGATACCAGATACAGTGTGAGCAGAGGGTGGGAGAAGGAAGAGTGTGAGGAAAAACATTAAGGAGAAACATAGAGAGGCAAGACATTTATGGGACACAGAAATGGATTATTATCTGTTGATAATGTGTATAGTATCCTCAACTTGACTGTTGTGAAATGTATTCATGTTGCCAAAATTCACTTTACAAACTAAGTGATATATAGTTATTAACTATATAGAATAAATTGAAAGAAAATTAAATATATTATTTTTAAAATTTTATTTATTTTTTCCATGAGAGAAAAAAGATACACTGACCAGGGTCCCTATTCTGTGATATACTCCAAGTTTCAGATGTCCTGGGTCACAGGCATGTGCATGCATGCCCATCATTCTAAGGTAGGCCCCAAGACACAATCCCAGGACTTTTTCCATGGGGATTCAATTGTGTCACTGTTATGCCACTGCCTGGCCCCAGAAGAAGCTTTCTTATCACCTCATTATCATCAATGCATACTTCCATTTCCTCTTAGCTTTCTTTTCTCCTTTAGATTGTTTTATTGTTGTTTTAATACCAACTTATTTCAAGCCAGCAAGTGGCAAAGAGGTTAAGGCACTGGATCTCACATGGTCAGCTGCATGATAAGAGTCCCAGATTTGGGCCTCGAAAATCAAGCAGGGCATGTGTGCATCTGAGCCCAAAATCAGGAGAGGAGACTGGGAAGTGATATCTCTCTTTCTTTCGCTCGCTCTCTCTCTCTCTAGTGAGTGCATGAGCCCTATAGCAAAACCAAAAAATAACAACAAAATAGTTATTCCTTACAAATCACATTTATATTAGTAGATCTGAAACAGAAAACTATAAAGAAGAAAATAATATTTGAATCATCATCTTAATCAATGAAAATAGTCTGAACAAGACAGTAATGTAATTTCTTCCATTTTCACCAAATTATTGGTAGAGTAAATATAGTATTACTGAAAGAAACAAAGTAAATACTGTTTAAAGTAATTTTGAGGAAAGTTAGGAATTTACCTACAAGAAGTTTTATTTATCAGTGTCTGTTACAAATATATATATATATATATATATATATATATATATATATATATATATTTTAAATGCTACAGGAATATGTAACTGCATACCCAAAATACCAACAGGATGGAGACATGAAGAAGAAAGAATTGCGGCATGACCACACCTGCATTTGGGGTACTCTCTCCCTCTTTCTCTCTTTATCTCTCTGGTTAGTGCATGAGTCCTCTTGCAATTAAAAAACAAAGAAAAAATTAAGAACCTACCTTATCTATACAAGTCCTGAAGTAACTCACGAGTTGTGTATAAAAAGAATAAACCATCAAATGTCCTGTGTTCATGCTACTCAAATTCCACTGAAATAGCCAGAAAATAGCAAGTAAAAATTTAAATATGTTTTTCAAGTGATGATAAATAATGTCAATACAATGAAAATAATGCCAGCAAAGGAGTGAACTTTCAGATGAAGAGGACATTTTAGGGATTGATTTGTGAAGGTCAGCTTCTTGAAGGTCTTGGGGTAGAGTACTATGGATGGAAGTGGCAGCAGTTGGACTAAATATAGGAATGATATAAAGCATGTTCAAGGAATCAAGAGATCCTTGTGCTGAATGTGGAGAGTGAGTGGAAAGGTGACAAAAAAATGTCCAGTTACATCCTGGATGTCCTTACAGTTCATAGTAAGGAGCTGGAATCCATTCTAGATTTAGTAAGGAGTTCATAGAGATGTTTACAGTTTGTAAAAATCAAGCAGCTTTTACACCATGAAGTTTTATGGCTCCTACCCTATTTTTATTTGCATAAAAAAGAGAATGATCATGATTAACTTAAAATAAAATACATTATTTTAGTAGCTTTTTGTCAAAAATGTGAACTATCTTTGTTCGCTTTTTTTTTCTTTATGAGCTTATAGTTCTGCATATATATTTTTTGTTTTTTAGTAGAAAGCAAGAGTGAGAACTTTGGAGAGAAAAAAATTCTAGAAGGACGAGAAAGTGGAATAAAATTATAGCATTAGGTTAAAGATTCTGATTTGGATTTCTTCCCTGACTTTTTCTGTTTGTTTATTTCCAATGGGAAAAATTGAAAAGTGTGAGATCATCTGTAGAAAGGCCAAGTTTGATTTGTTTTCCCTAAAAATCTCACATAACTACAATAAGACATGTCATTCATATTTTTTTTTTCTCTTTCTGTCTAAACAAAGGCAGAAAGAATGTACTTCCAGAAAACAACTTTCATCCCCTGTGTTTTTGCCTAGTCCAAAATGACAATAGTGCCAAGGTTGAGAAAGTTAGCCCTAGGGATGACAATTTCATCTTAACTTAATAACTGTCTACTTTAGGCCAACCATAAATTCCAGTAAAAAACAGAAATTTGTTCCAATATGCTTTAATAACCTTCCTTTCTTCTATGCTATTATTATCATATAATTTCTATATTTGTTGTAAAGCCAAAACTGTAGGTTACAGTTACTGCTTTATAGAATCTTACTTCTCTTAAAGAAGTTAAGAAATAAATGGAGACATCCTAATTATAGAGTCTTTTATATTAACTGTCATATTGCTGTTTTGACACTCTTCATTTCTTTCTTTGCATTTGAGTAACCATCTGATGCCATTTACTTCTCTAATAAAGGTCCATTCCCTCCTTTTGTGTGTGTGTATGTTTGTTTGTTTTATTATATGTGACAAGATGGACAATACAACTTTATAATTATTATTTCATGAAATTGCCTATGAAATTAGATTTTAAAACAAAAATAAAAACAAGAAAATAAAGCAACTTGGAAGACAGCAGAAAAGGGATAAGTAAACAGCATAATGGCTATGTCTCTGGACTCCCATGTAGTCAACCATGGTTCGAGTCCCGGACCCGGTGGCTTAAACTGACACCAGGTACGTGTGTGTGTGCCCAACATCCCAAGAAGAGAATGGAGGAGAAGAGATTGTAGCATGGCCATCCCCCAAGAGGTGATTTCTCACTTTCTGTCTCTCTGTGTCTGTTTTTCTGGCTGGGACATGCGCCCTATAGCAAAAACCTCCCCAAAAAAAGACAGCAGAAAAGGAGTAACAGAAAAGAAAAAAGAAAAAGGAGAAGGTTAAAGAAAAACAGGAAATCACTTATTTAAAATCTGTAATAAGTAATAGTAATAATTGTTCACTAATAAATACATAATATAATAAAATAATGTGCATATTAGGTAATGGTTAGAAAGTTTTGCAATTTTTGGTGTAAGAATACTAATCTTTCTCCTTTTTCTTAAGTAAATAAATCAAGAGAAAAGAGAATATGAAAAAGGGCTTAAAAATGACTTTGCAAAGGCAACAAGTTTGATATATACAAAATAAATTGCTCTTACTTTATGGCATTTAAAAGTCATTTTGAAATATAAAAAAATATTTAGAAATCTATGGATATTACATAGCTATATTTAAAGAATTTTTTTGCTACGTAGGTAACTCAGTATTTCTTTTCTTTTCTTTTTTAGAAATTTTTGCCATAGGGTGTGTACACTTGCCAGAGAGAGACAGAGAGGGACAGAGACAGAAAGTGAGAAGTCACCCCCTGGGAGGATGGCCATACCACATTTCCCTTTTTCTCCATTCTCTTTTTGGGTATGCATGCACACATGCGCAACATGAGTTTTATGCTGCCAGGTCTGGGACTCAAACCACAGTAAACTATGTGGGAGCCCAGCAATATAACCAATATGACATCTGCTGTTCCTGGTATTCTAAATTTTTTATCCTGTGTTTTCTAAGTTTGTCAAATATAAATCATACTGTTTTGTTGTTGGTCTGGTTTTGTTTTAGACCTTATATGACTTTAAAAGGCATAATTAAACTAAATGACATGTAATGTTCTTTCCACCTCAAATAATCTAGAAAGCATTGACTAAAATCAAAATAAAAATGACAAAATGGCGTATCAATAAAATAACTAATTTCACAAAGATAACATCTCATGGATAATGTGATTGTCAGATTAACAATAACTCTAAAATTAACAGTTTATTTAATTTTCCTCTCAAGAGATTTTTTTTTAGTATTAATTATGATGATTTGTAAATGTTTTGGTTTTCACTTTGTTTGTAAATACATTGAAAGAGATCAATTATGAATAGTTAAAGATGAACTATCTTTCTGGGACTTTCACCTTAACTCATTCTTCTAAAACCATAAAATGTACAAAGCAGAAATTTCTGCCAAGAGCTCTCTAAGAGTGATCTTTCAAGGACCCCTTCGGGACTAGCAGTTAGCGCAATGACTATGTCGCTGAACTACCAGGTAGGCGACCGCAGTTTGAGTCCCGGACCTGGTGGCTTAAACTCACGCCAGGCGGGTGTGTGTGCGTGCCCAAGATCCCGAGAGGAGAAAGGAGGAGAAGGGATTGCAGCGTGGCCATACCCCCTGGGGGGTGATTTCTCGCTTTCTATCTCTCTGTCTCTCTGTCTTTCTAGTGAGCACACACGCCCTATAGCAAAAACTTCTCCAATAAAACAAAACAAATCATGGACTCCTTCAAAATACAGGACTTCAACACCCCCAAAGCTGACTTCTACAACAATTTCAATTGATTTAGTCTTTTTTTTTTTTTTTTTTTTGAGAAGTTTTTGCTATAGGGTGCATGCATTTGCCAGAAAGACATAGAGAGACAGAAAGACAGAAAGCCAGAAATCACCCCCCAGGGGAGATGGCCACGCTGCAATCCCTTCTCCATTCTCCTCTCGGGATCTTGGGCACACACACACACACACACACACACATACACACGCCCGGCATGAGTTTAAGCCACTGAGTCTGGGACTTGAACCGCAGTCAACCACATGGGAGTCCAGCAACATAGCCATTATGCCAACTGCTGATCCCAATTATTTATTCAATTTTATTTAGTAGTAGTAGTATTAGTATTCCATTTTACCAGAGAGAGAGGGAGAGTGTTAGTGAGAAAGCAAGCCGCCAGGTCCAAGACTTGAATCATGGTGTTTGGCCATGTGGGAGTCCAGTGTCCTTAACCACTACACCACCTGCCCTGCATGTGCACTTGCTGGAGAGAGAGAGAGACAGAGACAGCGAGAGAGAAAGTGAGAAATCACCCCAAAGGGGGATGGCTACTCCACAATCCCTTCTCCTCCTGGGATCTTAAGCATGCACACACATGCACCCAATGTGTTTTAAGCCCCTGGGTCTGGAACTTGAATAGCAATCGGCCAAGTGGGAGTCCAGTGAAGTTCCTGCTATGCCATTTGCTGATCCCTAGATAGTCTATGTATTTTAAAGTAAGATTTGAGCTCTGATTCTGATTCTTAACATAGTGATTTAAGGCTGTTTTTAACAATTTTGTGACTATTATTACTTTCTATTGAGTATACTAGTCTTTGAGAACATTATAGGATCTTGCAATTTATAGTAAAAGCATATCTCTGAGGCACAGCAAATTGTTACAGGGATAGAAAAAGAACAAAATGAGAGACAAGTGCTGTGTTGAGTGTTTGGCTTATCCTTCCAACCACTTACTGAAATAAATATAGTCAGCTCCAGTTTTCATATAATAAAGCTCAGGAAGATTCAACAATTTTTCCAAAGTTTCACAATTTAAGAGTTAGAAATAACATTCAAACATGAGTACATAACTAGTTGTATTACTTAGAATCCTAAAATTAGAAGGGACTTTGTAGGTGCTATAGTCCAACCTATCACTCAGTGCTGGATTGCCTTCTACAGTCCACGTCACTGATAGTCATACACCTTTCCAGAAAATCCCCTCAGCCCAATAAAATAAAATAATAAAATTATCCCCCAACTTTTACATTTTCAGATATCCCTATAGTAAAGATCCATATAAGCAAAGAATCTACATAGGTTGGAAAATATGACACCCTATGTGATTCATCTTCATCATTAATTTATAATGTTAATGGAACCTTGGTAAAATTCTTAAAGGTCTTTTTCTTTCTGCAGATATTGACTGTCAATTAAGTTGTCAAGAGAAAATATATCAGAAGATAACTAATAGAGCTAAAACTGAGAAAACAACTACCAGATATGAAAGATAAAATGATTTTACTAATAGGATACTAAATGCATTTACAGCAATGTGGTTTTGCCAGCCAAAAACATAAAGTGTGTCTAGAAACAGTTCCATACATAATGAAAATGGCAATAGGAAAGGTGGTTTCTTAAATTGTGAAAAAACATACTGGGAAAATTTGTTTTCCATATTAAAAAGACCAAATTAGATTCAATATACAAAAATTGTTACCACATGGATTAACATCTAAAGGTAAAATATTGTTTAAGGCTTGCAAAATTTCTACAAGAGAAAATAGTCAAGTCTTTATAATATTAGAGTAAGAAAGAATTTCCTTTAAAAAGATATAAAAAAATCAAAAAAAGGAAAAGAATAACAAATATATATGAAATAGAAGCATTATGTGAGGCTTGTAAAAAAGTGAAAATAGGGACCAGCAGTTAGCGTAATGTCTATGTCTCTGGACACCCACGTAGTCGACCGCAGTTCGGGTCCCGGACCCAGCAGCTTAAACTCACGCCGGGCATGTGTGCGTGTGTGTCCAAGATCCTGAGAGGAGAAGGGATTGCGGCGTGGCCATTCCCCCTGGGGGGTGATTTCTCGCTTTCTGTCTCTCTGTCTCTCTCTGTCTTCCTGGCCAGTGCATGCGCACTATAGCAAAAACCTCTCAAAAAAAAAAAAAAAAAAAGTGAAAATAATGACACTAAAAAAAATTTGTGATTCATATAAATTATAAAATATTAATATCTAGAACATGTATGTGTATATGCATTTATATAACTAGTTATCTATGTATATGCTAATGGAGAGATAGATAGATGGGTAGATAAAGAGACAGGCAGACATAGTTTAATGTTTATATTGATCATTAATAAGCTTCCTCAAAAGGAAGTAACATAAAGCAACAAGATTCACTCCTTTTGCTAATTTGCACTTCAGTCAATATTTGGCAGAAATAATGTGTTTCTGACCAAAGTTCAATAGACTTCTTTTTTTTCTTTCATCCTTCCAAAGGATGCTGCACTCATTAGTGGGACAAAGAGAAAGAGAAAGGGAAAGTGAGAAAGCATTCCCTCCATGAAGAGTGGTCACACTATTATTCCTTCTTCTCCATCTCTCCCTCTTCGCAGGATTTTGGGCATACATGCACACATACTCAATGTGCTTGTCAGGCTGCTGAGTTGGGTACTCAGATCATACCTTCAGTCTGTGAATCCACCAGGCCGTGGGCTGGCTCCATCTTTGTCTATATAAGTTTTAGACCCCTCCATGCAGTCTCTCTATGTAATGTTTCCAGCATGGCCTTTCAGGCTCCAAGAGTTATATTCTGAAAGACTAAGGTATAAGCCAAGAAGCCTTTTATCATGTACCCTCAAAATTTATACAATATTATTATTGGTAAAAGGGCACTAGCTTTATTTGATAATTAACTATAGAACATACAAGAGTGTGATTACTGAAAATATGGATCATTGCAGGAGCCATTTTAATATAAGTTACACACACATATGCATGAGTATATTATTCATAATGCACTATATGACAAGATATTCCATATGTTATATATAATTATACATATATATTAAAATAAACTCTAAAAAGCCAAAATCTGACATAAAATGCAAAGAGCAAAGAATATGAACAGATAACCTGGAAGAGAAAACTTAAGGGTCAAGGAATAATGGAAATGATTGCTACCTCTACTAACAAAAACAATAAGGTATCTAAAATTCACAGTGTTTACAACCTAAAACCAGTTAGAAAAATTGGAGTCTATATCATTAAAATCACTTTAAAAAGAAATTCAGCAATACCTAAAAATGTGAAGACTCACATACATTTACATGGCAATTATATTCCTATGTAAGTGGAAGAAACAAAGAAATTAGCAACTATCTCCAAAAAGGAAAATTGGCAAAAAAACCTTTTAAATGATGAGTTTCAAAATGAACAAAAGAGATATACATATTTCAATTTTGAGCCATGTCCAAAAAAAAACACAATGTTGACAAAAACAAGTTGGCCTATTAAAGAGAAACGAAGTGTTAATCCATTATTTACACTTTATTTTTTATAAGTTTTTGTTTTGTTTTGTTTTGCTTTAAAGTGCCTATTCTCACCAGAGAGAAAGAGAGAAAGCAAGAGAAGGAATGTGGAAAAAACTCTCAGAGGGGATAGTTACTCTGCAATCCCTTCTCCTCCATTCTTCTTTGGGATTTTGGGCACACACACACACACACACACACACACACACACAGTGTGATCTTCAAGCCACCAGGTCCAGGACTTGAACCGCAGTTGACCATGTGAGAATCCAGTGTCTTAACCACCATGCCACCACTATTTAAACATTTAAATACACAAAAAGGCTGTGTAGTTGAAGAATTAAATATAACAAAAGTTCAAAAACTATGAAAATATTGCAAGCTAATTTGGATAATCTCCATTAGAGGTTTTTTCTTTCTATTTTTTAATATTTTAGGGCAAAGAATATAGCAATCAGGAAGGAAGAAAGGCAGACAGGAACAGAATAAGAGTGAGAAGGAGGGAGGGAGCAAGGAAAGAAAAGAAAGGGAAGCTAAATCTTGAGGTTTAATAGAACTTCAGACATTTCAAAATTATGAAAGGTGAGAACAATTTAACCAAGTGCAGAGTCATGGGGAGATCTGTTAAAGGAATGTTCAGATGAGAAACTAGGAATGAATAAAGTAAAACAGGAATCAATTACTCAGGGGAAAGCAATTGACTTTGATTGTGGTGAGGAATGATGTGGATGTGCTTGTATCTTGGATCTATACATACGGAGAATATGCTGTGCCTTTCGAGACAATTTGATGGTATTTGCTGACCGTCTCCCTGTAACCTGTTACTGAAATAAATGCCCTTCATCTCCAGCCTCTGCTTCTTGTTTCATTGACCTGGCGAAGAAGCAGCCAGACTTAGTTCACTGGTAAGCAGAGGAGGAAAAAAGAATGATCACATATACTCAAAAAGCATTCCTGTTTATTATTGCCTAACCAACCAATGGAAGTTGGAAAGACCCATTACCTCTCTTCCAGCTGCTAGCTCCTGAAGCTGGTACTAATGCTCTTGATAGAGAAGAATTCAAGTTGTAAAACCAAAAACAAACAGAAATCCCTGTTTTTTCCTAAGAATTGCTCCTGCCCCTTGCTGCTGCTGGTAACATAACACAGTGATGCTACCTGGTGAACTGAGGACCAGACTTCTATGGTTCAGGCTATTTCTCTTAAGGTGCTGCCTTCAGTCCTGGGACTGATCCCTTAGTGGAGGCCAATGCAGTTTTTCATGAGCAAAGAATAAATGATACCACTGTGAGTATGCTTATTTGCAAAATTGATTTTAGTATTATGACATACTCATTACCAAAAGGCATATGCCTTTAAGGTATATAAGAGTTTGGATCTCAAGTGTCATGCAGTCTCAAAACTATTATATAATTTCATTCTTTGAGTGCGATCCTCTGTGAAGATGGCTTCTCTCCTGTTCCCTCATGGAGTTCTATCACAACAGTTTCAGGACACTTTTTTGGTACGTGGTCATGATAGAGGCTATTCTAGCCATCTGACATATTATACTTCAATAACTTTGAAATTCTAACACAACGGGCCAGCATTTCCATCATTTTCTCCCCGGGAGGATCTTTTGCTTATGTGTATCGTATGTACATTAACCCAACTCCTTCCTGATAATGTACCAGTCTCCATAATATTTTAATATGTTTAATATGTGCATTAGAGAAATAAAGAGGTGGGACCAGTAGTTAGCATAATGGCTATGTCACTGGACTCCCATGTAGTCGACCACAGTTTGAGTCCTAGACCCAGTGGCTTAAACTCACACCGGGTGCATGTGCGTGCATGCCCAAGATATCAAGAGGAGAATGGAGGAGAAGGGATTGCGGTGTGGCCATCCCCCCCTGGGGGGCAGGGTGATTTCTCGCTTTCTGTCTCTCTGTCTCTCTCTGTCTTTCTGGTGAGCACACATGCCCTGTAGCAAAAACCTCTCCAAATAAATAAATAAATAAATAGGTGATTGATTCCCTGCAAATCCTGACCCAGTCAAAATCTTCTGTGTTATAAGATATATATATATATATATATACATATATATATATATATATATATACATACATATACATATATATAAGATATATATATATATATATATATATATATATATATACACACACACACACACACACACACATATATATATATAAAATTTAGAACAAGTATATTTACAAAGTCAAATATAAACCAAATAATAAAGTCAATACTTACTATCCTTAAAAATATAGGTTCTCTAATATTTCTTGAGTTTCTGCTATAATTTAAACCAGAGATCAGCAAATGTTTTCCCTAAAGAAGGACTAGGTTATAGATAACATAGACTTTGCAGCCATTTATTTTCTGCTACAATTACTAAGCTGCTTTTAAAATATAAATAAATCAGCCATAGACAATATGTAAATAAATTATTGTGGGTGTGTTTCAATAAAACTTTATGTTCAAAAATAAATAAATATATATAGGTTCTTAACATTTGTGTTTTTGTGTGAGCAAGAATGGGCATAGTTAAAATACCATTGCTTTACCTGAAAAATTATTGATAGGTGGCACGATTATTAAATATAAAATATAATTTTCAGATAATCTGATGATAAAAATAAAATAACAAAGGACATAAGAACTTCAAAATTTGGAGGAGTATACAAAAGAAGTTGTCCAGGGTTAGTAGAGGGTGACTCTTCACAGCAAGTTTCAGAAACACATGAAATTATGATAAAAGTTGGTCAGACTAAACTCATTTTACCTAGACTCATGCTCACAAAAGAGAAAAACTTTCAAGAAAATAGGGCTAGAGATCAGCAGTTAGCATAATGGTTATGTAGTTGGACTCCCATGTAGTCGACTGTAGTTTGAGTCCCAGACCTGGTGGCTTAAAACTCACACTGGGCGCGTGTGCATGTGTCCCCAGGATCCCAAGAGGAGAATGGAGGAGAAGGGATTATGGCGTGACCATCCCCCCAGGGAGTGATTTCTCACTTTCTGTCTCTCTGTCATTCTCTGTTGTCTGGTGAGCGCACACACCCTATAGCAAAAACCTCTCAAAAAAAAAAAGAAACGAAACTATGGTAATAAAGGGAGTCAGTATTTTTTTTTAAATAGTTAGGGAGTTAATTAATGTTTACAGTTGATTTTTAAAGTTACTTTTAAAAATAAGGAGCGAAATACAGTTTTATATATATCCCTCTTTTTTGCATTGTAATATTAATAGCTTTCAATATATGATTCTGGTTAATGAGAAAACTGAAATGCATTGCAAAATGTGCTTTAAAAGATTTTTATATTATTAACTAATAAAAAGTACTTTTGCTGGATGATTACGTGAGCAGGCTCTGGAACCTACCTTTTATTAAATGTATTTCAAACAGACTATTTCAGTTGAGCAATCTTTGCTGAAATTAGGTTATTTTCGCATTCACCCTGTAAATTTGTGTCTAATCGATTTGCACACTTCAAGCTTTTTAGCTAAGCCTACCTCGGTGCTAGGTCTATGGATGGATGGGTGTGTGGGCTGCCACACTTTCCTATGAGTGCCTTTGTTTTTACAGAAATGAAAGCCCTTTGCCACTCTGCCAGGTCTGGTTGAAATTAGCCTCTGGGATCAGAAGTTATTAGTGGAAAAGGATAGGGCAGACTGACATAGTGATTTTATAATTCTATTGTCCTAGGAAAGTAGGCTAATGAGGGTTGACTGGTGCAAATAAAAATGATCATGAAATGCTCCAGGCACCACACCTCTATAAATAGTGAAGAGAAACAGCCTATAAAACCTGTCCTGCTGCCACTAATTCTGGGTGGAGAAGGTGAACCCAGTCCAGTTAGAAAAAAGGAGATAATCCTCTCCCCGGTTATTTGCCCTCTTAATCTCTATGACACTGAGATGATCTTCACCACGTTTTGGGGGAACAAAGATACTGATATATGACTAAACCACTTTCTCTCTCTTTGTTCTCTTGAATAATTCATTATGTTCACTTCTCTTATGTAACTGTAAAAACACCATAAAAATGAGGTTGCTTGGGTAATTCCCATCTAGTGGAAGCAATATTGAGCAGGTACTATGATGAATAAAATCATCTCTGTCAACAAGTAATTTTAAGTTTAGATGAATGATATCATGCTTAGGAGATGCAAAGACCTAGTCAGACTCCCCTGATGGGTAGCATCAATGTACTCAGAGAGCTGCTATTCAAGTACCCTGCACGTTTTGGATTTTATGAGCATATTGCATATATTTTGTGAGATCATACTTGCAGCAAATTGTATTGGGAAGGACAAAGAAATAGAACGCTAATGAAATAAAGCAAAAAAGGTCAGAGAAAATGAAGAGCTCGATTTCCTGGCTTTATAGGAACTTCATGTATACTGGAGGGGACAACAGAAATCGATGGGAAATAATGGATTGTTTAATGGATGGTGTTGTAGAAACTGGTTCAATATTTAGAGAAATATGAAAGTTTATTTTTACCTAATGTTACGTACAACACTGGATTACAGATTTAAAATGTAGGCAAACCTATAAAATTAGTATATAAAGCATACGGAAAATATGTTTTAAACTAGGAGTATAAACAAACTTAAAAAAACTGAGCAACAGCTTGACAAATTTAATTACACCCCGAATTTAAAGATTTCTGATGATGATCTTTTCTTGGCAGGAGTCCCCATCAAGGCTACTTTAGCTACCTAAAATGTTTGAATGTCTTTTCACTTCTAACCAACTGGTCAGGGTCTCTTTCAAGTTCCACCAGCAGAATATATTGTACATACATGTTATTTCACTTATTTCTAAAAGTGGATCTTCTGTGTAGTAATAGAAATATTAGAATAGGGAAAGCAACAAAATTAAAAGATGTATTGGGAGAAGATATCTGTAATGTTTAAAAACAATAAGGATCTCATGCCTAGAACAAACATAGTATACTTACAAATTAACAAGTTAATTTTGGGGCTTGGGTTTGCCTTAGGACACATGTGCTCACCAGAAAGGGAGACAGAGACAGAGACAGTGAAGAGGAAAGTGAGAATTCACCCCTCAGGGGGCATAGTCATGCCACAATTCCTCCTCCTTCATTCTCCTCCCAGGATCTTTTGCACACATGCACATGCCTCTAGGGTGAGTTTCAAGCCACTGAGACCAGGACTAAAACGGTGGTCTGCTATATGGGAGTCCAGCAAGGTAACTGCTATACCATCTGCTGAACCAACACGTTAAATTTTAAAACATGAAATTCAAAAAGCAAGCAAGCATATAAAGAAACGCTTTAATATGGTAGGACATTAGTCCTTCTTCCCCCTTTATCCACAGTTTCACATTCCATGGCTTCAGTTACCCATGGCCAACCACAGTCTAAAAATATTAATGGAAAATTCCAAAACTAAAATGTTATTTTTAAATTGTATACTTTTCTGAGTAGCAAGATAAAATCTCACCCAGTTTCATTCTGTACAGCCCAGCATGTGAATCATCCCTTTGTCCAGATCATCTGTGTTGCATATACTACTCCCCTGTTAGTAACCACCATGGTGTTAAATCCATAGATCATAAGTAGAAAAGTAAATAGAGTACATTTTCAGAGGAAGAGAGAGAGACTATATTCACATAACTGGTATAACAGTATATTGTTATAATTGTTCTATTTATTTTTGTTCTTGGTAATATTTTACTATAACAAATTTATAAGTTATATTTTATCATATGTATGCGGAAAACCATAGTATATACATAGATAAGGCTTAGTACTATCCAAAGCTTCAGATATCTACTTGAGATCTTGGACCATATCCCCCATAGACAAGGTGGGGGGGAATACTATAATCCTAGATTGTGAATTAAGACAAGGACATTAAATTAAACCTTTTAGGATGGCTATAATTAAGCTGGATGATGTTGAGGATTGATAGAGACATGAGCTTAAGAATCTCTACACTCTCTTGGCAGGATGGTAGGTCGGTGTAGCCAAAGCTACTCTATTAGGAGACAATTCTGCTCTGACTGTATATGCTAAAAAAATTACTGCATGGGTCTAAGGGCATGAGAAAATGTTCACTAACAGGCTGTTCATGAAGTACAGAAATAGAAATTTTCTAAATGTTCATCTCTAGGGAAGTAGATAAACAATATGTGATACTCCCTAAACCGGGCCTCCAAAATTGTATAAAGAATAAAAAAAGATAAGCAAGTTATTTTCTGTGGGTAAATCATTCTTTATAACTGCTACAAAAAATACTAAAACTATTAGAAAGTGTAGTAAATGCCAGAGCATTCTAGAAAGAAGTCACAATGTAATTCACAAGCACAATAGTCAACTGTTTACAGTATAATAAGCACTACCAAGATATTTTTATAGTGGAAGAATTTGGCGTTAACAAATCATTAAGCAGGCACTTGTGTTAATTCTTGCAGAGAATCAGAAATCATCCCTAGGAACCTATCCCAGAATATAACTTTACTTTAACCTTGGTTGATTTAGAAATAAGAAAACTCAAGTCCTATTTACTATTAAAATTTTACTAGCTATGCAAATTTTAAAGACATTTCAACATTTCTGAGCTTTATTTTGTTTCATTTAAATGTGCATTTCATTATACTGATTGCCTAAAGAATGAAATTTGAATATGTGATCTCTTGATCCTTGAATTGAGCTGAATGGAATGAAATGATTATATGATCTATATTCAATTTATTTCTTATGAAGGTGGATTAATATTATACATTTATAGACTAACAAAGAAGCACAACTTAACTGCTGCAGAAAGGAGTTGTGAAAAATCAGCAGAAACAACTTTCTTAGTAGTTTGGAAATGAGGACAGTGAGCATCAGTTTCTTGCCAAGATCTCACAGTTATATGGTGCTGGAGCTGGAACAAGAAGTCAAGTCTTTAGAATCCCAGATGAATTGTTTTATGTCTAAGATCAACTCCATAATTACATAGTTGGTTGCCTATGCTTCTGGTCTCAGAAGCTGAATAAATTTCACCCCCCCCCAAAAAAAAATGAAAACCCCAATATTAATATAATTGACCATTTAGTAGAAAACTATTTTGATTACATAGGAATTATTAAAATATGAATTATCTTCTTGGGTCTATTTTGTCAATGAGCACTAGCGGGGATAAATTTATCAGTTTAACAAGTAGGTGTCTGGCTCATTTAGAGAACTGCCAAGCAGATCCCTGCCTTTGATGAGCAGCCTGACATCAGCAGTGCTAGATGGGAACATTTGGAAGGCTAGGAAGGACTGAGATCATGAAAACTGACATAGGGTGAGGGAAAGGAAGAGAGGATAGATTTTGAAACAAGAGAATGTCAAGGAAAAGGAGGTTTTCCAAAATTTGCACTTTTGTCAACAGCTAGGAATGAATTTGAGCTTTCCTTCTTCCAAGTTTTCTTGCATAAAATCAGCTCAATAATTAACTTTAACAATATTTTTGTACAGTTAAGTAATAATGCGTGATACATTTTGACATCTTGGAGCAAAGCACTCTTGAAGTCAAGAAGGCATTCCAGAGGAAAAATGAAAGCTTATGTAACTCAGTGTGCTGGCTTCAACTAACTAAGGGCTCCAGAGGATAAAAATCATTAAAATATATCCTGAAAACTGCTTCTAATTCTAAACTTGTATAGAAACAATCTTCTTACGTCCCAGTGCACACACTCATACACAATGTTTGTGAAATATAATATTTTGCCATATTACAAAATGGTTATGTTTTTGTTCCATTTTTAAGATAACATGCATTACTTTTTAGGGAAAGAAAAACATCCACAAAGTTTGAATATTTTGCATATTTTTATATTGCCATCAGAGCACATATGTGGATTTTTAGTTTCAATATCAGTCATATTCCTATGGTTCAGGTACAGTAGACAAACATACCACCACCTAATTTTTAATGTAACTGACAAAATTCTGTATTTTCATAGGCCTTGTAAACTAAATGAGTACAGTTGACCACACTGTTTATTCACTTAATTTTTACCCAAATTAAAATATGACTTCCTGAAATTTATTAATAAATAAATATAAATAGACAATGGAAAGAAATACACATTCTCATAGGTCAGCAGATGGTGTGGTGGTGAAGGCCCTCAGCCTTCACATGGCTCATCACAGTTGAGTCCTGAACCCAGAGGCTTGAAAATCACCCTGGGCACATGGTGTGAATGCCCAAAATCCTGAGAGGAGAATGGGGAAAAGAGATTGCAGCATGACCATCCCCCCAGGGTAGGAAATGATTTCTCACTTTCCTTCTCTTTCTCTCTCTCTCCTCCTCAGTGAGTGCATGCACCCTTTGGTAAAACTTAAAAGAAAGAAAGAGAGAGAGAAGAGAGAGAGAGAAAATGAAAGAAAGAGAAAGGAAAGAAAGAAGAAAGCGAAAGGAAAGAAATATGCATCCTGTAGGAAATTTACAAATCTGGGTCATGCTAAAATTTAATTCAAAATAGCATCACTTTAATTGATCTAAACATGATGTAATCTGTATAGCACTAAAAGTATATAACTTGAACTTTTTCTCCAAGTCAAGTCTTATGAGGTATATATCCATATAAACTAAACTGGAGAGATTTTCTAGGACCTCAGAATTAAAGCATAGCTCTAAGCATTACAGGGTCACTGGTAGATTTTGTGCCAATTCAAGAAAAAAATGCACATTACTCAGTTGAACTCATTCAGTAACCAGGATGCATGATTTGGCAAACATAATATGAATCTGAATTTTAGTTGCCATCCATTTTCTTTCCTATCTACACTTACGGAAGGAAAAACCGGAATGATCAAAACTAAAAGCTCTGCCTTAAAATATTTACTGAAATTAACACAAATTAGTTAATTTGCTACTTTGTCATTCTCAGTTAACAAAGTAATTAGTAATCATGCAATTCTTTTACATGTGTCTTTTGCTAGGAAAAAAAATATTTTTCATGTATATAATTTATGCAGATTTCTTATTCAAAATCAAACACATAATAGAGAATGACTAGGAAAAATTCTTACATGAAACTGTAAAATCCAGTGGTGTCAATCTAAAAGAAAATATTTTTATACTGCCCCCTTGATTCATTAAAGTACGTCTCCCTTTTTAATTTGGTATCTCCTTTCAGGTAACATTTACTGATATGATTGTGTGAGAGCATTTATAAATTTGACCAGCTTAGACACCCTCAGCTTTTTCTCAACCTGTGTCAAGGAGAATTTGATTTTTATTAGTTTCTTCCAAAAAAAAAATCAAGCAGACAAAACAAATAAAAAACCCACAAACACATTTTTAAAGCTTTTTAAATAATACCAAGGAATACCAGTTTCATGACTATAGGAACAGCAACTAAAAGGGACACTCAAATATCTAATATCAATGTGTAACAATCTCAGTTTCTGCCCTTATTCATTTCTTCTTTTCTAGGTGAGATCAAAAACATAAGCTTGAAAGTTCTGCTATATTCACTAATGAAGAATAACAGTTATTTTAGAAGCAGAGATATAGTGACAATTATTTTCAATGATATGCTGAGTCACTAAAATGTGATTTTACATCAAAGTTATATAATCTTTTAAAAGAGTTTTTCTATTTTAAAAAGATCCACAGTGAAGTTCCATGCATGCTTCAAGCAATAGTGTAATTTAAGGTCCTTATTTGTGCCTTTCCAAATGTAATACATTCAGTTAGTCTCAGAACAAGCCAATCAATTGTGGATAGCAATTGGCCATTTTCTGTGTATTGGTTAGGCTGAATTCTGTCAAAGTCATCAACTGAAAGATACAAAACTCACAAACACATTTTTTAATTTTTTTTTTGGAGAGGTTTTTGCTATAGGGCGTGTGCACTTGCCAGACAGACAGACAGATAGAAAGCAAGAAATCACCCCCCGGGGGGATGGCCATGCCACAATCCCTTCTCCTCCATTCTCCTCTTGGGATCCTGGGGACGCACGCACACGTGCCTGGCATGAGTCTCAAGCCACAGGGTCCGGGACGCGAACCGCTGTCGACTACGTGGGAGTCCAGCAACATAGCCATTATGCTAACTGCTGGTCCCACAAACACATTTTTTAAAGTTGCGCCAAATACAGTACACTGCATACAATCAGCCACCTGGCTTTTGTTCTGATATTCCATGAGCTTTTTAAAGGATGGGTTAGTAAGCTGCTGTCTTACAGCAGGTGCTACATCAGCTACTGATTCTCTTTTCTTTTGTTTGGCAAACTCCCCTGCACAAATACATGACTTTCTAAGAGGGAGGAGACAGCAGTCCTGCTGCCTGTCATATCATGGTAATCCATACCACCCCAGTCATGCCTAGCTTCTCTAAACTTAACAACAATGTCGTCTTTTTTTCTTAACTGTGCCAGCTCTTTGCAAACAATGCTCACTCTTTCCCCACACTATAACTGGAGTAATGGAAATGGAGCAAAATAGATTATTTGAAGAGAGAATTATGAAGCAAATCGCATGAGATCTGGAAACTGATTGTGAGAATGTCTATTTGAAATATGGCTCATTAAAAAGTTTTTAAAAATTATTCAAATAAGGTTTATATAGCAGAGTGGTATGGATGGTTATGACATAAATGCATGCACATAGTCAGAAAACTAGACAAACTGACAGTTAGGAGCTGATAACTTTGAATAGGAGAACCCGTTAAGGAAAATTTTGTGACTAGATTTGATATAAAGTAGGGAGAAGAGAGAACAGAAAAAGCAGCTGAAAATTACTCTAACATTCCTGAATGCATATATTAAGGGAATAATTTATAGTGGTACTTTTGAGACAGAAAGTGTTACAAACTAAAAGGGTAAAATTCTGCACACAAAGGAAAAGTATGACATCTGAACTTGATCCAACTAAGAACGTCAAGAACTATTGTTTTAATTTCTTCTGCTGCTATTAACAGAAAATACCTGAATCTAGATAATTAAAGAGAGTAGTGATTTATTCAGTTTGGAGGCCCAAGGTCCAGGGGTCCCATCTGGTAAGGAGTCCTCCTGAGGGAATTCTGACACCATGTAGGGCATCACATTGTGAAAGTACAGAAACATACATCTCTGTGGCATTCATGTTTCTCTATTCTGGTTTTATTCCCTCTTCTTATAAAACCAGAAATCCTTCATAGGGGCTGCATTCTAGTCACTTAAATCACTCCTAAATGTCCCACCTTTCGACACCACTAAGTTCCCTCAATACCCAACCATAGAAGGTTTTTTGTTTGTTTGTTTTTTGTTTTTTGTTTTTTGTTTTTATTCACGAGAGGTTTTTGCTATAGGGCACGTGCGCTCACCAGAAAGAGAGAGACGGAGAGACAGAAAGCAAGAAATCACTCCCTGGGGGATGGCCACACTGCAATCCTTTCTCCTCCATTCTCTCTCAGGATCTTGGGCATGCATGCACATGCACCTGGCATGAGTTTAAGCCACCGGGTCTGGGACTCAAACTGCAGTCGACTACACTGGAGTCCAGCGACATAGCCATTACACCAATGGCTGGTCCCGACAGCGGGTATTTTTTAAAAAATAAAATATAAAAATTACAACTCTTTCAGAAACATAATATGAAAATATGAACATGTGTCAGTAGTCTATCAACACATTAATTAATGAGACCAATAATATGTCACAACTCGTTCAAAGTACACCCAAAAGAGCAGACACATACAAAGGCAATTAGGACTGCTGAAATCAAGTTGCTTAGTAGATTCAATCTTGCATCTTCTAAAGGGGAGACAGGAAATCAATGCTCTTGATGAGACTAAGTTCATTTGCGTGTCTAGGGACAAGAAAAATTATCAGTGCTATCATTTCACCACATTATAAAAAGTGGTAAAGCTCAGCAATAATAACATATGACTCTAAAGAATCAGAAGGGTATGTTAGACAACATTCATTGCAGACACCCAAATATCTTTTCAATCCATTTTAAAATATTTCACAACTTTCCTATACAGTGGTGGTGATTGAGAGACTGTTGGTGTCAGTCAGCACGCTTAAGGGTAACATCTCTCTGGATGGTGATACTGTCGGCATTCTCCCCAGGACTTGGTCCTGAGAAGGAAAAAGTTAGAGAAAAGAGAAAGAGGCAGAAGCAAGGATGCAGGTGAACACAGACAAGCTGTGCTGCTCAGTCATGCCGAGCTTCTTTATTTATACATTTTACCAGGCACAGTGAACTGTTTGCAAGCTTCCAAGGATGTGGTTGAAGTTCTACAGTTAGAGATAAAGCTTTAGTATATACATTTTTTCGACCTTGTTTCTATCATATGTGATCCTGTTATGCGTCGTAGGTCAAGCCAGATTACTTACACTGTTCCTCTGCAACTCTGAGGAAGGTTATTTACATATGCATCAAAGAGGATAATGTGTAAGCCATAAATATTATATAGAACAGGCATTGCATGACCTAGCCAGGATCAGGATGTATTTCGTGTCCCATGGATGTTTCCACAGGGCCCCTATTATCTAAGACATGTGTCAGCCTGCTCAAGTGAGTAATTAAGGAGACACGCAGATAACTGCTTACTGCCAGGCTGCATACCTTCATAAGAAACAACTACTTGGAACTATTAATTAACATCTTAATATGAGTCCATTTCCTTTTTACCAATTATTTTCCATACAAAGAAATGAGTCATGTTTGCTTTTTTTAAAAAAAGCAAAACATAACAGGGAAATCTTTTTATTAATCTTGAACAATGTGTAATGAACAAGAGAAAAAAATTTTATCAACTTATCCATTGATTCTTTACCTTTCTAGGCCCAACTGAAACTTTTATTTAGTTGAAATATATTTCAAAAGGTGTAACATGCATCTTTCTGAAAAGCTTACTCTGAAATGAAAGAAAATGAAAAATGTATTCTTATGAGAATTATTCATCAATTGGAAAGGAATTAAGTTTCAGAAAAGGGTGACACCAAATGAAAAATTAGAGAAGTGGTATGATTCATTGATTTGGGGTGTCAATTTATCTGGATTGAAGAAGGCATGGGAGACTTGTGAAACACAGTTTCTAACAGTTTGTGAGAGTGTTGCCAGACAAAATTGGTCTATGAGTCTGTGAACTGAAAGAGGAAGACCCACCCTCAGTGTAGGTAAGCATCATTGAGTCAGGTGGGCAGGTGGGAGGGATAAAGAGAGGAAGTAGGATTTTGTTTCCTCTCCTCCTCTCTGTCCCTCTATTGTTACTTTCAAAATGTACTGAGTGTTCTACTCTTATACACTACCTGCTCAAACCCTACACCTTCACCTGGCCCTTGGCTGTGTTTGTGCTTGTCAGCTTCTGGGCCTGTACCTTTCTAGCCAGACAGACCCCAAGTTCTTTCATCTTTGAACTCTGGACTCATATCAATGGCTGCTCAAGGTCACTCAGGCCTCCTGAGGGACCCCTTCAGGCCTCATATTGAATCTGCACTAGTTTCTTGATTCAGAGCTTTTTTTTTTTTTTTTTTCCCCAGCAGTTTCTCCAGTTTGACAGCCTTTTGTGGGACTTCACCTGTGACCATGTTCGAGATAATTCTTATAATAAATCCCTCCTACATATATATTTTTCCTGTTGGCTTCATTTCCCTAGAGAACTCTGGCCATACAAATGATTTGTAGAATCTGATTTGTCTTAGAAGTAGATCATATTCAGATGGCTTAAAATGCTGAATACAGTATGAATTTGTTATTCTTTCATTTTAAATTCTGTAACTGGTTCTTTATTGTGCTGTGAAAATATTTTATTAAATATATCAACCTTGGGGTTGTGAGATGCTATCTTCTTGACACATAAGCCTTCTATTTTAGAAGTGGTGTTGGAACCTATTCACCCTCAGGTATCCTGAAAGCTACTAAGCCACACTGTTCTAAAGAAACTGAATTCACCATAGTACTGACGTCAGAGGTGAAGGAACAGTCTAAGGTTCTGTTCACATATTAAGTCGAGAGGAGTTTTCAAAATGCTCAAGTAATTTTGTCCTTACTTTTCCTTTTCTAAGATGGTGTCATAATTACAATGAAAGTGACTAATAATTTTAAGTATGTGCCATAAATTTAGTCATAAGTATATTGAACTAAATTTTATTCACCTCTATAGTTATTCAGTTTTATAGAATGATGAGCAAATCTAATATTAAAATATACTTCTTCTAAGAAACCATCTACTATGCTTGGGACCAGCAGTTGGTGGAATGGCTATGTCGCTGGACTCCCGTATATAGTTGACCACAGTTTGAGTCCTGGACCCAGTGGCTTAAAACTCATGCTGGTCACATGTGTGTGTGTGTGTCCAAGATCTCGAGAGGAGAATCTGGAGGAGAAGGGATTGCGGTGTGGCCATCCCCCCTGGGGGGTGATTTCTTGCTTTTCTGTTTCTCTGTCTCTCTCTGTCTGGCGAGCGCACGCGCCCTATAGCAAAAACCTCTCCAAAAAAAAAGAAAAAAGAAACCATCTACTATGCTCTGACTCTATGCATGTCTCTAAAATTGATATGTTGAAACTTAGCCCCAGGGTGAAGATGTTAAAAGAGGTGAGATCCTTTTATCCCATTAGTTCTGCCCTCAGAGGCAGATTAGTGCTCTTATAAAGGGGCTTTAGCAGGAGTTTGACTCTTTTGCTTGTTTGTTCATCTCCAGTGTTCATTGCTCTTTGAGGACCCAGTGACAAGGCACCATGTTGCAGGCAAAGAACAATCATGAAACTGAATCTACTGCTGCTTGTTCTTGGACTTCCCAACATCAGAGCTGTGAAAAATTAATTTCTGGGATCAACAGATGGCATAATGGTTAAATTGCTGGACTCTGACATAATCAACCCTAGTTTGAGTTTTAGATCCAGCAGCTTAAAACTTACACTGGGCTTAAACCTGATACTGGACACGTGTGTGCGTGCCCAAGATCCTGAGAAGAGAATAAAGGAGAAGGAATTGTGGTGTGACCATTCTTCCCTGGGGGGGCGGGGAGCTGGGAGATGATTTCTTATTTTCTCTCTCTTTCTCTCTCTCTCTCTCTCTTCTGGTGAGTCATATGCCATATAGCAAAAGTCTCTCTTTAAAAAAAAAAAGAAATTTCTATTATTTATAAACTAACCAGTATGGGATATTTTTTATAGCAGCTGTAATGGACTGAGACACACCATATATGAGAATATATTTTTAAAACTGAGCAATAACTAGTCTAAGAAAAATATACCCTAACTTTGAATATCCACAAATTTAATTGTGATTTTATTTTTACTTGAGTCTAGTTGCTGACACTTATAACTTCATTTTTATAGTAGTAGTATCAGAAAAGTCATTCTAAGACTTAATGCACTTTTATTTCTTTTTGCCATTTTCTCCCTTCTCATAATTCTAATACTCAGAGAAAACAGGTCAACTTCACTTTGTTTCCCCCACCCCTTTTTTTTTTTTTTTTTTTTTGAAGAGGCTTTTGCTATAGGGCGTGTGCACTCACCAGAAAGAGAGAGAAAGACAGAAAGCGAGAAATCACCCCCCAGGGAGGATGACCACGCTGCAATCCCTTCTCCTCCATTTTCCTCTCAGGCTCGTGGGTATACACGCACCTGGTGTGAGTGGTGTGAGTTTAAGCCACCGGGTCCAGGACTCAAACCATGTTCAGCTACATGGGAGTTTGGCGACATAGCCATTACGCCAACTGCTGGTCCTGGTCAACTTCACTTTAACACATTTTACTATTTCAGGTGGATCATCATTTATACTGCATTGGGATAGACTGACTGAATAAAGTAAATACAGGTTATGTATACAGACTTGCACTGATCAGTTATCTTGAAGCAACTGAATGCCTGCTGATTTATGACAGATTTGCTGTTCCTTTTTTTATTATTTTATTTTTTCTTATTCACTATAATGCATGCATATTTCTCTAGATTTAACTATTATTTTGGGAGTCACAGATACACTTTGAAGCTATTTTTGTCTCAGAAAAAAATAATAGGGTTGTCTTTTATTTTCTACAGATACAAATCTCTATGTTTTAGTTTAAGTTTGTGGTAATTTTTTGCCCACAATCTGACATGTACCTCAGTGGAAATCTTAATGACAGTAGCTGGACAATTCTCCTGCCCAAATTGCAAACTGTTCTTTTGATATATACTTTTCTGTGTTTTTAAATTGATTCTCTATTTTTAGTTAGCCCAACTTATTTTATTTCTCTCTTTTCACTGTTTTCAAATGTGGATGTACTCCATAAAAATTTACATTTCCACATAAATCTAGATATAAATGGTGCGTGCATGTGCCATGCATTCTCTTGTTCATTGAGGAAAACTCCTCTCCAGCTAGTCAAACTATTCCATCTTGTGTGGATATCTATCCCAGGTTTAGTCAATGGAATATACCTACAAATTAAGAGTGATTGTGCCAGCTGGTAGAGTGATAGGTAAGGCAGTCAGATCCCACATGGCCAACTGCATAGTTCAAATCCCTGACCCAGCAGCTTGAAAACCATGCTGGGAACATGTGAGTGCATGTTTAAAATACCAAAAGAAAAATGTAGAAGAAGGGATTAGGTTGTGACCATTTCCTGTGAGGGGTGATTTCTTACCTCTCTCTCGTACTCCCTCTTTTTCTCTGTCTTTCTCCAACAATCATATGTGCCCTCTAGCATTTGAAAAAAATACAGAATATGTATAAACTTTAATCCATCACACCTGAATTCAATCTTAAAGCAGTTTGATTGAAGACCAATTTTATTAATACAAAATGGCATTGTGAAACATTTCAAATCTGTCAAAGAATGAAAAATGAATAAGTGTGTATGGACATGTGTAATGCCTCTGATTTCTGTGGCACACTGTCCAAGAAAGAGCTACTTTAGTCAATACTCCTTTCTGTAGAAATTCACATCAATTTGTGAATACTTTAAAGTTTATGACTTTTTTTGAGATTTTTTCCTATGTTATTTTTTCTTTTTTTAATGTTCCTCTCATATTAGCCTCTGAAAGAACAAGAACTATTTCTAGAATGTGACACTGTGTTTGCACCGTGTAGGTACTCACGGAAGGTTTGTTGAACAGCAAAATGAAACAGAATTATGCTCGGGATAAATTTATGCCTATTTTATCACATACACCTATACTTTGTACTAGCTTGTTGATTAGGGACAGAAACAGGTCAGAAGAGATATAGAGCTAAATATGCTTTAAGTGGTTCTTTTAACTTCTTTTTCTTATTTTCCTTAACTGAGAAGGTCTGGAGGTTAGGCTATTTTTTATAGAAAAGTATATTAAAATCAGGTGACCTAAAGGGATTAAAAAGTAAAATGGAAGAGAGAAAGGTTACACATTATATGAGTGAGACTTTGAGTATCCTCTTACCTGGACAGGTCATTCAGTTAAAATTTCTTCAGTTGCATAGAAAGAATTGGGGCTCCTACATGGGATCTCAGACTTGTGTATGTAGGGATATATAAATGAGGTGAGGCAAAGAATGTGGTAATGATCCACAAGGAAAGCCATGTAATTTCACAGCTAAGTCAGGTCTTATGCCTGTGTGAATAATCAGCTGGAGAGCTGAACACACAAGATTATTGATTCATAGAGTAGAAGAGTTTTGATTTCGCTGACTTACATTTCTTCATACATTATTGAAAAAGGTCAAAGGCATGCGTGCTTACAACTATTGCATCAGTCTTCCAATTCTTTGGGGGCAAGGGTGAAGTTTGCTGTCCGTCTACTACCATTCTTTATTAAGGCATTTGTTGGAGAAGAAAACAGGCGTATGTAGGAACAGATGTCACTTCCAGGATCTCACATAAGGTCATCCAGCTATACTAGGACATCAGAATCAACACATTTACAGTGAGTCTTGGAAAGAAGAAAAACATTTGCCCAAGTCATAATTTTAACACATCAAATTACTGTGTACTCTTTTTATTTTACCCTTTTTTTAAAATAAAGCGATTGTTCAGTAATAATTAAGGCAATAAATATTGAACAAGAGCTTTTCATGGTGCTTGTAGTTCAGGTTAGTTCACTGATGCATTATCAACATATTTGAAATCTATATTCTTTCTTTTTTTCCCCTAACTTTGATTCATTTGGCCAAGTATTTGTCATGGTTTCCTTCATGTTTGCTAATGATATTTTTATATATAACTTTAGATCCAGATGTTGGACATGAACTCTGCAATTCTCTCGTGGGCTACTACTGTTATTACTCTAGTGAATAATTAATCAAACAGAATTTTAGTAAAGAAACTCTTCCTGATTTCCTTAGAGTTCTTATCCTTTCAGGATATGTATAAATTAATTCTATATTAGCCAGTATATTTTCAAGATAAAATAAAAATTGCCTCTACATTAGTTAACTGTGACTTGCTTAAGGACTAGATGCAGATGGTTCTCATCTTCTTGAGCATGTGTTTAAATGAATTACTTAGATCTACTTTTATGTTAATTGGAATAATTGCTATAGCTGAGTTAATACCAGGCAGAGCCCAAATAGTGGTTTTGTGCTCTTAGAAACCTACAAATCCTTTGCTGTCAAAATTTGCATCCATTTAAATTTTTGTTATCTATACATGTTGATCTTCATAAGGTTCTGTAGAAACGTATTACTTTGGCATAAAGTATAATCTACTTGTTACCAAAAACATTTGTTATTTATCCTGTAGATATTTAATTTTTAAAGTCTTTGCCTATTTTTGTTTCAATAAGAAGTAGAATATTAAAGCAATGAATAAAAATTAAAATTTATTAGAAACTGGAAAACTATCAAATTAATACAATCTTAGCATATTGGTTGAACCCTCACTTTTTTTTTTTTTTTTTTGGAGAGATTTTTCACTATAGGGCGCGTGCGCTCGCCAGACAGACAGAGAGAGACAGAGAGATAGAAAGCGAGAAATCACCTCCCAGGGGGGATGGTCACGCCGCAATCCCTTCTCCTCCATTCTCCTCTCGGGATCTTGGGCACGCACGCACACGCGCCCGGCGTGAGTTGTAAGCCACCGGGTCCGGGACGTGAACCGCGGTCGACTACGTGGGAGTCCAGCGACATAGCCATTACGCTAACTGCTGGTTCCCTAACCCTCACTTTTTTATGATTTGTGGCAGGAGATATTTACTAGTTTTTTCAAGTTCATAGATGAAGAGCAGCACATGGTTTGTTGAGACACACTTTTTGTCATAACACTCTCAAAGGACCTTCACTTCCCTAACCATATTACTTGCTTCAGAATAGTTGCAGAACAAATCAATTAAAAATCATAAAATAAATAAAAATGAGCTGAAGTATTCTAGTTGGTATAATGGGAATAATATTATCTATCTCATGAAGAATGACTTGAAAATTTTTTTTCGTATGGAGCAGTGCCTTCTTTTCACTTCCTCATTTGGTGAATGTTAAAATAAATAAATAAAATTAGATTCACAAAAGTTCGATTTGAGTTTCACTGCATATTCAATAAATACCAGACATTTAGAAGTATAATTTTTGCTGTTCACAAGACGTTATGAAGTCTCAGAGTAGAAACAGAAATAGATCCTTGTCTTGACTTCCTCTTACAGTGTCTATGTCAAAAAAAAACCAAAAAACAGGGAATAATTTCTCATTCTGAACAGCACCCTAAGGGGCCTGAATCTTGTTTGACATAATGGAAGGAATGCACAGAGCCCTTTTGAGGAAGTCTCTGAAGCTGAAAATATGCCAGTGAGCTTGAAAGTTCCCTTTGGACAACTTCTAGGAAATGACAGCTTAATATTTCCCTTTTCCATTCCCTAGGATATGGGCAGGGTCTGGGTCCACCTGTGTGCCAGTCATCCCAGAGCCCACCCAGCACTGTCCACAGAAGCTCAGGTGTTCTCTCTCTACGGCTCCCTCTCTCTAACAACCCCACGTCCCATATACTTAATCTATTCAGAATTAAGTAGGAGTTTAATATTTCAACTATAATTTTATTCAAAGAAAAAATTTATTGGTACCTGTCCTTTAAAATAAAATTAAAATATTATATATTTTTGAAAAGTATCAACATTAAGGCTTCTTATTTGTTTTATGTATTTTTTTCTTTTGCCTGAAAAATAAAGTATATAAGTTATGTTCATACTGGGGTCTTGTTGAGGATGAGCTTTCTTATTCCAGGGAATTAATAGATACAAACAATATGATATCATATGGCGTTAAAATATATTAGCTAAAC
The DNA here is from genome assembly GCA_026018925.1 of Tupaia tana. NCBI lineage: Eukaryota > Metazoa > Chordata > Mammalia > Scandentia > Tupaiidae > Tupaia > Tupaia tana. The sequence continues at coordinate 51,195,690 of JAKSZU010000001.1, forward strand.
ATACAGATCTAATTCATATTAATCTTAATGCAGAAAAAGTTTCTCGCAATACCCCTTATCACAAAATCCTGGGTCATTGTCTAACACTTTAAAGCAAACAGAGGATATCAACCAGTCAAGATTAACTCAATAAATCATTTTTTAAATATAATTTTATAATGATTTATCATTTATATCATTTCAAATTAATTTAAAAGTTTTATAAAATGCTTATATTTTATAAAATGCGTTTAACAGCCATAGACGCATAACTGTCTATGCATGACTATTAAAATTAATATCAAAATTTGGTTTTGTCATGTAAGATGACTAGCTTCTTAACTCCTGTAAGTAAACTTTCTCTTTAAATAAATATATACAGAAAATATACATAGCACGTAATCATTAACTATCTAACTGACAAATAATACTATCATTTAAAAGTTCATGCTAGAAGACTATGTTTTTTCCTGTTCATCTGAATAACAGTTTGGTCATTTCTCTTTCAGAAAGCACAGTGCCTGTGATCTCACTGAATTTTTGTTGTTGTTGTTATGAGCTTTGGAGTCTCTCCCCAGAGAAAGTAAAAGTACACTGAGTTAATCCCTTCTTTTATACTACTCAGTTATTTTATTGCAACGAGACAGAATAATGACTGCAATTTTACAATCTGATACATCACTTCTACCATCAATCAAGGTACAAATTCAGAATTAATATTACTTGAAAATTTACTAGTCAAGGGTAAAAATGCTCTATCATATTCGAAATTCCATAGAACTATACCAAATGCAGATCCCTGGAGCCAGGTTGATGGAGCCTATGGCCATAGATGCTGAACAATTTAATTGACTAAGTTTGGGTTTTGTTTTTGCTTTTGTTTTTACCTCAGGGTCCACTAATTAGAGAAGAAAAGGGATAAATCACTCCCCTCCCCCCTGGGCTCCCCAGGGCGGATTGCCATGCCATGATCACGTTTCCTCCATTCCCCTCCTGGGATTTAGGACATGCATGCACATGCACCTAGCATGATTTCAAACTGTCAGATCCAGAATTCAAACCTCTGTGGCCCATGTGGAATCCAACGCCTTAGCCACCATGCTGCCTGCTGACCCCAATTGATTAATTTTTAAAAATTGATTAACAAAGGGAATAAGAAAATACAATAAAACTTGGAAAAAAAAAAAGTCTGTATCTAAACCTCAAAAGTGTCAACTAATGGGACCAGCAGTTAGCGTAATGGCTATGATGCTGGACTCCCATGTAGTCGACCGCTGTTCGCGTCCCGGACCTGGTGGCTTAAGACTCACGCCGGGCGCGTGTGCGTGCGTGCCCAAGATCCCAAGAGGAGAATGGAGGAGAAGGGATTGCGGCATGGCCATTCCCCTGGGGGGTGATTTTTCGCTTTCTGTCTCTCTGTCTCTCTCTGCCTGTCTGACGAGCACACGCCCTTTAGCAAAAACCTCTCCAAAAAAAAAAAGTGTCAACTAACAATATGTCTCCCAATTTTTCAAGACCACCTTGTGCCAAAGGCCTCCATAAATTTTTGTTTATAATTGAATTTTCCTAAAGATTAATTTACCATTAATCTTTAACTTATTTTATATTTTCTTAGAACACTTTAAGTCTTCTTTTATGAAAAAAACAATTTCAAGTTAATCCATGTTCTCAATGCCTTAGGTCAAGAAAAAGGGCAAATTAAGGATTAGAAAATTCATTATAGAAGTGATTTATGGGGACCAGCAGTTAACGTAAGGGTTATGTCGCTGAACTCCCATGTAGCTGACCACGGTTTGAGTCCCTGACCTGGTGGCTTAAACTCACGCCAAGCGCATGTGCGTGCATGTCCAAGATTCTGAGAGGAGAATGGAGGAAAAGGGATTGTGGCATGGCCATCCCCCCTGGGAGGGTGATTTTTCGCTTTCTGTCTCTCTGTTTCTCTCTTTATGGCGAGCGCACACACCCTATAACAAAAACCTCTCAAAAAAAAAAGTGATTTACATATTCAAAATTTGGTTTACTGAACTAAGAATCTAAGACACTGTTTTACATTCTACACAACATTAAGCATATGTTCTACCTCCTTAGTTGTATGCTTACATCATAATTATAAAATTATTTTCACATATATAAATATTATAAAAAGAAGCACAGGAAATTTTAAGATAAATCATATGAAATTGCCATATTTGATGAAGAAATATCTGCAACTCATATGTATGGTTTAACATGATATAAAATGTTTTTTCAGGCTTATACAATATTTTCACCAAAGTATTTACTCATTTGTTATCAGTAATATTTATGGATAAGGTTTTGAACCCCTAGCCAATGCAAAATTCTTTTCATAGATTAAGCAATTAATACATACACAATACATACACACATTCCATTTAAATGAATTAATATATTTTGTTTACTTGTTTGTTTTAATATATATGATACTGGCTTTGAAAATTAGATATCACAAATGTTTTGGTCAGTATCTTGATAAGGTGAGTCAGTTCCTTTTTACAGGTTAGGAACCTACAGATGAGGAACCTGGCATTTAGATCTTAACCTAATGTGGCCAAGGTCATAAAGAGTGATGAGCACTGAGGTTACAGTCAGGTCGGTCAAGTTGCAAGACCTGCTTTCTCATCCCACAATAGAGATGGGTCAGATGATACAATTGTATGATCAGCTTGTTTACAAAATATGAATTTGTTTCAAAGTCAATAAAATATTTAAGTATAATACAGATTTCAGTTTATTTATTCAGGATTTCCACTGAGCAACACTAACTGACAGGGAACGCTGTTTAGGGGAGCTGATCTGCACAGGCATACACCCCAAACTCTCAGCTAACTTCTTTCAACCTCACACGTATTTCTTCATCCACCATGTAACAGTAACCCTACAGTTGCAACTCTTTCAATGACAGCTACCTCAAACAAACTTCAAGGTTTTTTAAGGGTATTGCCATATTTACCATGGACAATAGATATTTCTTGAGTAATAAAGCGTAAAATTCTGCTATGAGTTTTTCTTTCTTTCTTTCTTTTTTTTTTTGTTTCTTAGGTTATTTCTATAGAGCACATGCACTCACCAGAGACAGAGAGAGAGAGAAAGAGAAAATAAGAAATCAATCCCTAGCGTAGATGTCCACACCACAATTCCTTCTCCTCTATTCTCCTCTTGGGATTTTGGGCATGCTTGCACACACGCACACATGCCTGACATGATCTTCAAGGTGCTAGGTTTGGGACCGAAGGATAGTTGGCCATGTGGGAACCCAGCACCTAACATCATGCCACCTGCTAGCCCCTGTGCTATGATTTTTATGATTTTCTGTTTCTTTTGCTTTATGTCTTCCTGATAAAAATTTTTGTGTTTCTAACCCTATTTTCCCTATAAACCCTGTGATTATTATCAGATATTTCTTATGTTCTAGTAATTTTTAGAAACACATCTATGCTGTTATAATACAACTGGCCGTATTTTATTTCATAGTCAGATTGACAGAAGGGTACTTACTCAATTACACTTACCAAGAAAGGTTTTACTATTAGATTGTCTAATACCAAACACAGAATTATTTCTAGTACTAGAAGATTTTATATTTTATAAGTAATAGAGCTTAATTGACATCATCAAATCAGAGTTGTTGTGCTATCTTTTTTTGAAGTTGCATTCATATAACACTTATTCCTTAACATTGTTCATAAATTAGAATTTGTATCTTGTTTAATTTTAGAACTGTTATCTTTACCCTGAGAACAAGCCTGATAAAATTAAAATATTTTAAAGTACTATTTAAGATTTTGAGAATAACCCCAAATTCCATTTAAATAAATTAATATATTTCATTTACTTGTTTGTTTTAATATATATGATACTGGCTTTGAAAATTAGATATTACAAATATTTTGGTCAGTATCTTGAGAAAGTGGCATATAAAATAAAGATTCCAGCTCCATTTTTTGATGTTTGACTGCTGATGACTTCCAATGCCCACCTCTTCTTTCTTCCCTTTTGCCCAATTTCTGGGCAAACCTACAAGGAAGCTCAGACCCTCCCTCCTGTGGCAGATTGGGGAGTTGAGACTATGGAAGCCCCAATCCACTCAGTGGAATTCTTATCCCAATATTACTTTCTAATGACAGTAAAAGTCAAATTTTCTCCCCTTTTGACTTTTTAAGTCATTTTATAAACCTCATTGGAGCTCGCCCTTGTGTAACCAGAAAGCCTCATCATGTGGGTGACAAATATCTTCCTATGTGCTTGGTGCATTTGTGGAATTACCAGCCTCAACGTTAGAGCCAATTTTGTGTGGAGAGTGTCTACCTTCCACTTCTGCAGAGGAATCATATAGGATCAAACTATTTTAACACTCTCCTAATATTGGACTCTCTCTTAATTCAAACATAAATAAATCTTATCACTTTGGAATGCTTTTCACAATCATTTCACTGCCAGATATAGAAGTATGGTTTGATTTTTTCTGTAATAGAGACAAGGGAGATTTTGGAGATATAGGCAGGAAATATATACAGATAGAAAAAGTGTTGATGGATGGCAAAATTACAACCTAAGCTAACGTATATATCAATGTTCAACTTTAGGAAATAAAATAGCCCCTATTGAATTTTATCGCTGCCATAAAATAAAAGCTTAAATTAGGACGTTAAGGAAATATATCTTTAACTAGCTTTGTGTCTGCTAAAGATGACACATAAAAATAAATCTGAATCTTCACAACAACCACTTTATTTATTTTTTTTTTTAATTTGCCAGAGGGTCAATGCATGTGCCAGAGAGAGAGAGAGAGACAGTGAGAAATCACTCAGTGTCCAACTGAAACAAAAAAAGAATGACCACAAATGCTATACAAAATGTGATTAAAATGTGTGTGCATATGAGTGAAATATTCAGTATATATTATCATGATTTTTTCATTTGAAAATAACCCTGAAATGAATTTTGGGCAATATAATTCCTATGTGATTTTTAAAGTTAATTAATTAATTTATTTTACATTCATTAATTGAATATCATTACAGCATACAAAATACAATTTCCCACCAAGAATACACTCTATAGCGGCTTAATCACCCTCCCTACGGCAAAAACCAATGGAGGCTGGAGAATTGTGGCATTGGGTCCATCTCTCTTTCTCTCTCTCTCTATGTGATTTTGTTTATTACCTGTTGATGATGATGTGTATAGCATTCTCAGCTGGGTTGCGCTGAGGTGTATATCATGTATATCATAAAGTCTCTTTACAACCTAAATGATGTATAGCAATTGAATGTATAAATAATAACAATAATAATAATAATACAAGAGAAATTTTTAAAAATACCATATGCTGTATCTTTTCTTTTGTGGTGTTCTCAATTTCATTATTAAAAGAATATAGAGCTAGAGGCCTGATAAAGGGAAAATATTCACTTATGTAACATCAAAGTCTTACTTAAAATGAAGTAAAATAACGATGGGTCAGTATTTAAAACGTATTCTAGCTTCTGTTCAATTATGTATATATAAATTTGCTGCCTTCTTCCTGTTAATATTTGACCACAATGGATACATAACAATATCTAAAGGCTACTTAACACATAAAAGGATTTTAATTGATTTTTTTAAAACCAGAATAGTCTTTATGTGTCAAAGCTTCAGTATATCAATTACCCCTTGGAAATAGCAGCAGGAAGAAAGTGACAATTGTTTACCACATATGATAGCTTGTGCTACAGTGAACATGCACGCCCATGAAATAGTTGAATAATAAAAAAACCTTAATAAACTTGATGAGGGTTGCAAAAACAAAATATTAGATAAAGTTTCTAAGTGAATTACTATGTAATAATTGTCAATATGGTCTAGAGATACACTTGATACCTCTTGGGGAAAACAGGTAAATCCTTCAGAGAAAATAAAATTTAAAACAGATTTCATTTTTATTGTGCACAGGTCTGGAAACGAAGTCAAGAAGAAAAGAAAGACATGAGATAGTTAATAACAAATGTAATGTCACATAGGACAGGAAATAATACTTCAAATGTGTGCTCCCAAATGAAAAAAATGAAAGGTATGGCTTAGACCTCACTGGGCTGTAGACTCTATTTTCTTATCTATAAGACTTCATTATTATTTTATTTTATTTTATTTTATTTTATTTTATTTTATTTATTTATTTAATTCTCTGGACTTCCTCTCCAGCTTTGTTCATGTTGGGTTCAAGTACTTGTCCGTCCTCATTGGATCAATGATACTTGAGGTATATTCTTGGAACAAGTCCTGGAATCACAAGGGAACGACTATAATCACACAGTCCGTGTTTGAAGTCTCATGTGTTATTTTCTCACATTCCATGGTCTCCCATGGTCACATAGGCAAGTCCAGAGCCAGTAGGTCAGGGGAGTGTACTTCTTTCCACAGAAGAGAAAATCTTACGAATAATAATACAATTTAAAACATTAGTAATCATTATTTCTGTTTTACAGATAACCAAGATTTCGAGAGATTAAGCAGCTTTATTAATGTTTCACAATTAGCAAACAACAGAATTCAAACATACAAGGCTTCAAAAAATGTGAAAATGGAGTTAAAGTACAAACTTACTTTGGTACAACTTTTTAAAAAATTCATGCATGGTTTTTTGATAATACACATCTCTATGAACTTTTTAAGTATATCCCCTCATATTACTATGTAATATCACCACATATGGTCTTAATCATTATATCATTTTGTCACTGTTAGTCTTTCTGATTACACAGTTATCACATCAAACAAGCACATACAAACATACACACAGACACACTCATATATAGATCTTCATTAAATGATATTGTTTAATTATTAAAGAGTCAATAATATTCTGTGCTCCTTGTGTGGTCTCTGAACTACTTCTTGTCCTATAAGAAATTTAAAGTATAACCAAATACAGATTTATTATTATATGCTGCTCTATTTTTGAATTCTCTGAAATAGAATAGTGTCTTAAATATTGTTAACCTGAAATTACCAGTAGGGTCTTCAATATACACATTTTTTAAAGAAATCTGTTTTTTGAGGGGCCAGTAGGTGGCATGGTGATTAAGATGCTGGATTCCCACCTAGCCGACAGTTGTTCGATTCCTGGACCTTGCAGCTTGCTTTCTAGCTTTCTCTCTCTCTTTATCTCTCTTCCTCTGTCTCTCTCCCTCTCTGTTTTTCTCTGATGAGTGCATGTACCCTACAGCAAATTTAAAAGAAGAATAATAAATAAAATTAAATAAATAATTTAAATAAATAAATCTGTCTTTTTAAACTTTGCATACTGAAACCATGTATAAACAAAATTTAGACATTTAATGAAAGGAAATTAAATATACATGGTAAATGTTAGGAAAAGAATACAATTCTTAATCCATTAAATGTATTTTTAAAAGTTAAAAATTATTATGTAATGATGTGATTTAGTTAATGTACAAGCTGAAACATAAAATGACAGATTTCAACTCTAATGTGAACTCACACATTTTATGTCACTTTCAATAGCAATAATTCAATGGTTTCACTAAAACAACACTAACAAGATGTCCATAATTTAGTCCCTATTTGGTTACTAGCAAGCTCAGGTAATGTGCATCAAGTCAAAGTGCTTTCTTTGAACTTTTGTATTCTAATACATATGTTTAAGAGGTTTGCTTAGATTATCTATAAATTCTTTCAGTTTCAAATGTTTTTGTGCAATAAAAAATGTATTATAAAATATCCAAGTGGAGGAACCAGCAGAGGGTGAAATAGTTTCATTGCTAGACTACTATGTAACTGACTGCAGTTCGAGTCCTGGACCTGGTGGCTTAAAGTCACACTGGGCACATGTACATGTGTGCCCAAAATCCCAGGAGGGGAATGGAAGAGAGGGGATTGTGGCATGGCCATGTCCCCTGGTGGGGGCGGGGGTGATTTCTTGCTTTCTGTTTCTCTGTCTCCTTGGCAAGCACACACGCTCTATAGCAAAAAAATCTCTCTAAAAATAAATAAATAAATATCCGAGTGAAGAGGGATTATTAAAATAACAGTACTAGCTAGAATTGAATGTAGGCCATATATGCAGAGCAGTCATAAATGCTTATTTATACCTATTACTTGATTTGACTGATGCAGGTGTATACATGTCAATGCCAGAAGGAAAAATAGAGAGCTAGAATCATAATTGGTATCTCCTATGGAGTACTAACAGATTTCATAATAGTCTTTTTAGGGAAGTGAGAGAATGCTTGACACGTGGAATAGCCCAAAACAAAGATAGAACAGAAACAAAAGCATAAATCAAAATAAAAATTTTGCCGTAGATCAGGGCTATATTGTAAAGAGCCTAATTAAATGTATTGCAAAGAACCCCTTATGCCATTTGTTTTTCCTAATCATCAAAATCACTTCAGAATATTCTTATGACTTTATTTCCTCTTCTTTTATAATGAAATCTCTTCTAGTCACAAGTATTTCTTGAATTTCAAATAAAACCTGGATTCGTAAAAAGAAAATTAAACTGTTTCTTGATTGGGTAAACCTTATTCTGCTTGAACACTTTACGTAAACCAGCAAATGCAATTTTCAGTAGTATGAAAATAATCATTAATATGTGAACAAGGAGAAGTGACAAAAAAAGATGCTGATGATAGATAAGTATCCTATGATTTAGATTTTTATGAGCTACATTTTTCATTTGTTTGTTTTAGGGTGTGTAGGCTTGCTGGAGAGAGGCAGAAAGGGAGACGGAGAAAATGAGAAATCACTCCCTGGGGGCATGGTCACACTGCAATCCCTTCTCCTCCATTCTCCACTTGGGACTCTGGACATGTACACATATGTACCCAGCATGTTTCTCAAGCCACCTGGTATAAGATCAAGCCACACAGTTGGCCATATAGAATCCAGCTGTCTTAACCTCCATGCCAATCTGCTACATTTTTTTGATATAAAACCTTATCACTCTAATAAAACTTGATGTATACCTAAACTATTAATCTAGCTCACTAGTTCCTTTTAACACTGTTGAGAATATATTATATATATAAATATATATATATGTATATATATGTATATATACATATTTATATAATACAGAAACAAACACATATATAAATATGTATACAAACACACATGCATGTATACAAACACACAATTACACCTCATTTATTCAATAAAACCTCTCATTTGCCCACTTATAGAAACTCCTTTTGTTTGCACTAGCTTTTAGGTTGACTTAATAAATACTTTGGAAGTAAAGTATTAGATTGAACAGTACTGCTGACACAAACAATTTATCCTAAAGATAACCAAATATTAAAGAATAGATCTTTTCTGCATTTTATCTTCCTAAACTCCTAAGTAACTGTGTCCATACATTTATGTATCTTCTTTAATGTTGCTTTGACAAGAAACCTATCAGTAGAGGTTTTTGTAATTTTCTCACTAAAGACACATGTCTATCCCATCCACAAGTGCACATTTCTCTCTCTCCACATGTATAACTTTTAAGCCAAATTCAGCTGTCAATGTTTGCCAATAAGTTTTAATTGAAGGTAAAAAGTTCCAGGCTTAGTCTTGTTTACTTTGCTATTATCTGCTGTTGTACATTGTCCTAAATAAAAGGAAACTTCAGAGGTATTAGAGAGTTTCATTCCATTTTGCTAGATGACATCCACTGATAACAGTCTTAACATGATGGGGAATTAATTGAGGAAGCATTTCTACCCTGCCATAATTTTATCATCCATTCTATTGCTGCTATTAGCAGGAATCTATAACCCCATGGGTGTTTCAAGTGAGTCTCTTTTAGCAGAGCTAACAGTCTGGAGGTCATATAGTTAGCTACTCCCATCAGCCGGGTGTCAAATCATTGTCAAAAAGAAATTACTGGTTTATTCATTTTTTTAGCTTCTAGCCTTGTGCTGTGGTATATGAGATGATTTGCAGGGAGCCATTGGGGAAAAAAGAGCACTGGTGGTCATTGAAGTCTTCTTTCACATCAGCACTTAGTAGACTCATTACAAATTAACTCGGATATATGAGGTACTGCCTGCAATTGAACTCACTCTTATCACAGGATTAGAAAATCCTTGATTGTAATTTCTATTAGACATGACTTTTTTTCTTCATTGAATTACAGCGCAGACAGAGTAAGTGCTGATTGTGATTTTAGCATGACTGTTAAGAATCAGTATCTGGTCTCCCCAATATTGAAGATAGAATTGCCTTGTTATAAAAACAATAATAAATAATACTTTTTATATTAAATGCTGATTTTCCCTGTTTTCAATTTCTGGGTATATAAAGAAATGATTTCCATACATTCATTTTAGATATCTCATATGTGATTTAGATACACACACACACACACACACAAGATCACAGATAAAATTCAAAAGAAATAGAGACCATTCCTATTCTCGGTTCTATGGTAACTGCTATTTTGGTTCTACTCTATTTCTCCCCATCACATGGCACAAGCAAGCCATTAAACTATATCTGTTTATACCTGTTTTCACAGTGAAACACTGAAGCCTGCAATCATTATTCCATATACTTACATAAACTACAATTGAGTTAAATGTTTCCATGCTTAATTGTGTGAATTGCCTGTAGGCTATGGTTAATGATATCCTAAAAATGTTTAAGGAGACAGTATAAAAGAGCCACTGTCTATTTTGTCTCCAGTGATACTTAAATAAGTAGAAACAATTATTAAAATATGACACATTACAATGACATACAATATTATTTCCTATACATCCTAAATCAATTGCATGTGAACAAATGAAGCACCACTTTGTCACATGCGGGCTCACTGTTGTATAGCTACCTTTTCTAAAATCTCTCACACAGGTCTTAATGACTTTAACAATTTAGTCACAAAACGGTTGTGCCAAGACTGAGACGTTCTTTCTTTTAAGAGACATTCTGAATCAATAGGAAGGCTGAACGCCCCATAGTATGACGTATACTTAACATTTAGTGTGGTGGTTAAGATGCTGGACTGCCATGTCTGACCACGGTTCGAGTCCTGGACCTGGCAGCTTACTTTCTCACTTGTCCTCTCTCTTTCTCTCTCTCTGTTTCTTTCTCTCTGTTTTCCTCTAGTAAGCACATGTGCCCTGTAGCAATTTTTTTTTCTAAAAAAAGTAGTAATCATGATAAATAAAAATTAATAAAAAAGCCAGAATAACAGAAGTTAACAATAAGGAATATATAGTATTCGGGCAGTGATTTCCTCCAGCTAAGGATTAAAGGCATTAATATCCACAACTGAGAAAATATTCCCTAGGGCTTAAACATAAATGTAAATGATTATATTCATACACAGTGGAAAATATTGTCTGAAAGAGGGTACAAAGGGGGTTTGCTTTCTAAAACAATGAGACTTATCTGTTAATAATAATTCATTATGCATAGATCATTCATGAATTGTATGAAAGTATTTTAGAAAATGATTGTTTCTATCAGGACATCATTCATGTTTGTTAATGTCTATGTTTTCTGTTAAACATAAATAAAAATGTGTGATAACAAAAGAGAATTTAAAAACAAAGACTGCCTTACAGATATGCAAAATGTGTTATATATTATACATAACAGCAATGTTATATGTGTTTCTACAGACAGTTTTTAAAAGTAAATTGTACTCTCTAATCTTAAAAGAGATTTTTTCTTTTCTTTTTTTTTTTAAAAGAGATTATTTTTGGGGGGGGGCATGTGTGTTCACGAGAGAGATAGAGACAGAGAGATAAAAAGTGAGAAATCATCTCCCCAGAGGGCATGGCCACACTGAAATCCCTTCCCCTCCATTCTCCTTTTGGGATTTTGGGCACATACTCAGATGCACCCAGCGTGAGTTTTAAGCTGCCTGGTTTTGAACCCGAGCCATAGTCAGCAATGTGGGAGTCCAATGACATAACCATTTCACCATTTGCTGGTCCCCAGATTATATCTTTTTTTTTTTTTTTTTTTTTTTTTTTTCTTTTTTTGGAGAGGTTTTTGCTATAGGGCGCGTGCGCTCGCCAGACAGAGAGAGAGAGACAGAGAGATAGAAAGCAGGAAATCACCCCCCAGGGGGGATGGCCACGCCGCAATCCCTTCTCCTCCATTCTCCTCTCGGGATCTTGGGCACGCACGCACACGCGCCCGGCGTGAGTTTAAGCCGCCGGGTCCGGGACTCGAACCGCAGTCGACTACGTGGGAGTCCAGCGACATAGCCATTACGCTAACTGCTGGTCCCAACCCAGATTATATCTTGTGAAATACATTGGTTACTGATAAGAAGCACTGGATTATTGGGGCCAATTGGTGGCACAGTGGTATCACAAACTGGGCAATGCCACCCCAATAAGAGAAGGTCCTGGGTTTGAATCCCTAGGCCCGCTTACACATGCCAGCACACATGTGAGTGCCCATGATCTGGGCTGATGGAGTCTGAGGGAGTGGATTGTGGCCTGAAGACCCTGTTGAGGGAGCCTCTTTGTCTTGAGTGAAATAAACTTTTAAAAAAGCACCAACTAGGCCAGCGGGCCACTTGGAGTTTAAGACAGCAGGATCCCATGTGGCTGACCATGCTGTTCAGTTCTCAGACGTGATGAGCTGAAAATCACACATGTGCATGCATGCACAAAACCCTAAGAGGAAAATGGAGTAGAAGGGATTGTGGCATGGCTACCTCCCGAGGGGTAATTTCTCACTTTTTTCCTCTCTGTCTCTCTCCAGAGAGTGCAAGCTCCCAAGAGCAAAACTAAAAAACTGAAAACAAAAACAAAACCTATGAGTTTATCATTCTCAAAAGTTTATTGCAAGCAAAGATAAATGAAAGGTCATTTTTTATTTTGTTTTGTTTTCTTGCTACCAAGTTCATGTGCTCATCAGAGACAGACAGAGTATGAGAAGAGATAGAGGAGAAAGTACCTCATGGGGAATGGTCATGTCATAATCCCTTCTCCATCTGACCTTCCTTTTAGGACTTTGGACACACAAACATATACACATGTCCTGTGTGTTTCCCTAGTTGAAGGTCAGGACTTTACTTGCATTGATCATCCATGTGAGATCCAGCTGTCTTAATCACCAGGCCATGGAGCCCACCAAAAAGAAAACAATCTCTATAAATACTTTGAGTGAGTAAAATATACATTTAATTATTTGGTAATTTATTTATTTTTAATTTAAGACAGCTATAGTAGTGTCTAAATAGTGAAATATTTATGATTGTTTGTAAAAAGCAACTTTTACTCTGCAATTTAATCAATAATTCCAGAACTCACAGTGTTAAAAATATTTTTAAATTATCTAGGAAGTAGTACAAATATGAAAACCTTTATTTTGTGATGGAACACCACATTATTAAGTAATTATGTATTAACGTTAAATATAGAAAGTGTGTAAAATTTTAGATATATTATTCTAAATAACTTACAAGGGGGGATGTTCAGAGTTAAAAAATAAGAAACATAATTAAATTGAAGCTGTCTGCATTGCCACTTTACTTTTAGAAATCAGAGAAAAATTATATTTAGGATAAGTAAATATCTACATTTAATGTTTGGTGATTTGATGTACAAGACATATTCATCAAATGTCATCAGGAAAATTTGAAGTTAGGTAACTAATAAATTCCGATTTATTTATTAATTCTAACTAGAAATGGGTGATTTGGTTTCATCTACATTTTTATTATAATTATAGTCTGAAACATTGCCTTTCATGCAGTACTTAAAAGCCCTGGAAAAATTGACTCTAAAATTATGTGACTATAGTACATTATTTTTTCATGCATTTTAACTCCATAAGATGCAGATTTTTCCTACTTATAGTCAATACCATTTTTCATAACTTATTTATAAAATGAGTATGAACTCTTACCCTTAAATTAAGAAATTGCTTTTATTCTGAGTTAATGAAAACAAAATACTATTTTTAAAAACCACTAATTTTCTTAATTATCTTTTGAGATCAAAGGATTAATATTTCTAGAAGTAGAATAAAATTAAATGTTTAAAGACACTTAAAATTATTTCAATATTTATTATGTGTATTTTAACATATGCATTTCTGTAACAAGCTAATATCCCATATAATATGCTGTATTTATAACTTTGCAAAAAGTCCATAAATTTAAAAAAAAAATAAATAACTTTTTTCTCAAACCAAGAGATCTCTAGTGAGTAAAATTTACTCAGGATTGGTGCTAATATCATGTTTCCTGATGATTTCTTTATACAGAAACTGAACTTCTGCTTTGAATCACGCATTATAAAATGCCCTGTATAAAAATATGTGCATCATATTTATTTGATTTTTCATTTGTTCCTTTCAAACAGTATTTTGCTCTGTCAACTCTTAAAAGGTTTCCCTTGAGAGAAAATTGTGCTTCATTCATATCCACGCTCGTAGATCACAGTGAGAACGCAACTTGCCACACTTCACCTGGCAGGTGGGAATACCCATGAATAAAACTGGAATATAATTGGCCTCAGCTCTTCGTGTTGTCCCTTGAAATTTGTCATTCCTATATTGCCTGACCTAAGCAACTAGGACGCATTAAATATTCAGACTGCCCTAAATTGCTCTGTTACAGCCTTTTTTTTTTTTTTTTTAATAATCCTCAAGTGTTACTAAGGTGACAAAAAGTGCTTGTTTTTCAAATATTTCATATGTTTAGATGAAATGTGTATGTGAGAGTAGTTACTTGAATTACAAAACACTGGATACTAAGTACACTTGGCCTATAAATAATATCCGCTGGGTTTTGTGTTGTTTCCAAATTGCCTAAGACTATTGCATTCATTATTAAAAGACAAACTGTTCTTTCTTCTCTATTAATTGAAGCATCCCTTATTGCTTATATTGTTAATATACTAAACATGTGTTTGAATATGGTCGTTGGCCAAAATTTTATAGCCAGTGGTTTAAGAACACAGAAGACCCTCTCCCAATCCTATTAGCGAGCTCCTCATGATAGTGGGGGGAGGGGCGGGTGGCAGCAGCATCGGTAATTTCTCAGCTCATTAGATGCATTTCATCTTAATGGGGCATCAAAGTTTAAAACTATAATGCATTCCCCTCGTTTAAACCACCAGAGAATATGCAAAGCAACCACATGAAAGCAGAAAGGATTTCAACGCTTTGAAGCTGCAAGAGCAGGTGTCATCTTTCCCTTTAGGCAGAATGTGATGGAACCGGAAACTTGATTAGACTAATTGTGCCACAGTAACCCCCTACGCGGCTTCCTTACCA
This sequence comes from Tupaia tana, assembly GCA_026018925.1. Classification (NCBI taxonomy): domain Eukaryota; kingdom Metazoa; phylum Chordata; class Mammalia; order Scandentia; family Tupaiidae; genus Tupaia; species Tupaia tana. The sequence continues at coordinate 51,210,927 of JAKSZU010000001.1, forward strand.
TCCGGAGTGGATGGATAGCTATGTATCACCCCAGAGAAAACAAAAATGGAATTGCCGTTGGCAATTTCAGAGTAGGGATAAGAAGGAGAGAAACATGACCTAAGTCAGTCTCTCCAATAAAAGTATTTTATTCATTATCTGCACATGCTTTCATTAGCACCCCCATTTTACATAAAATACTCTGCTGGGTGTCTCATAGTAAAGAATATCAAATTTTGGTAACTCATTAAAGGAGAGCATAACAGTGCCTTTGCACTCTGTCTGAACAGTCTTAAATATTATAAAGTAATATTCCCAACAGTTTTAAAAATCTAGCTTAATTAAAATTCTGATACATTTGTCATTTTAAAATTACCTCTTGCATACTTGTTTTTATGTCCTGACAAAAATAATATATTCATTATCTTTGTATATAATGGGATGCTTGTTATTTTTTCTCTTCCCAGGTAAATCTGTGGACATTAATTTGAAACTAATATTTGATTCTAATGAATGAATGGAGTTTTTTTACATCTTAGATCTAGGTAACAAAGGAACACTTTTCTTGAAAGGGGTAAGACAAAAATGGAAGAAAGGAGTGCAGCACAGTTTGGTATAATATATTCTTTTGTACTTTTTTGGAGGGTGGCGAGATATTTTTGTTACAGGGTGTGTGGGCTTATCAAAAAGACTTACACAGAGGGACCAGCAGTTAGCATAATGGCTATGTCGCTGGACTCCCATGTAATTGACGGTGGTTCGCGTCCCGGACCCGGTGGCTTAAACTCACGCCGGGCGCGTGTGCGTGCGTGCCCAAGATCCCGAGAGGAGAATGGAGGAGAAGGGATTGTGGCGTGGCCATCCCCCCTGGGGGGGTGATTTCTCCTTTTCTGTCTCTCTGTCTTTCTCTGGCTGGCGAGCGCATGTGCCCTATAGCAAAAACCTTTCAAAAAAAAAGACTGACACAGAAAGCAAGAAATCACTCTCTCCCCTGGGGGTGGGGGGGGAATGACTGATGCAATCTCTTCTCCATTCTCCTCTTGGGATTTTGGGCATGCACACACAAACATGCCCAGCCTGTTTCAATACCATTTGTATCAGGAAACTCTGGGAATACAATACAGAGAAGAAGCACAATTTATCATGCAACTGAAGTCTTCTTCATTTTTCCTGATGATTATGTATCTGGTAGAACTTAGGAAAAATAAAGTGTCACCTTTGAAGAAAAGAGAAGCATTTGCAATATATATTTCCTGCTAAAAGGTGGAAAGAGATTGTTTTATCCTAAGTACAATGAGATCATTGTTAATATTTAATATTTCTACCAGGTTAGATTAAAAAATTGAATAATTGGAGATAAACAGGCAAAAGTTAATCAAACACTAACCTTATTTTGTTTGAAATACGTTCATGCAACAATTTCAGTAAAAGCAAAATTGCTGCCAAGAAGTGTCCTGTTGTCTTTTTTTTTATAATTTACTTATACCCTTTATACTGCTAGTATACATTAAAGGCATATTAATTAGTAACTCACTGGAATGCTTGCTTATAGTCTTTAAAGTATTTTGAAAATATAAGTGATATAATTAGGTTACTGATTTTGTGCCTCACTGGTATAAAGTTCTATGATTATTCCTCTCAGCAACCATTCGTCCACCTAAACTAGAAGCCTCATCATCATCTTAAACCCACCATATTCAAAATATTTTTTCCCTCAAGGCCAGATTCTTTCCCACAAAGCCCCAAATTTGCAATTTATCTTCATGTATTTTAATCTTAGGTCTGCCATTCGCTAGCTATGTGGCCTATGGAAAATTACTGTTTTTTGTTTTTATTTTTTCATCTGTAAAAAGAAGATAATAACAACCATCATATAAGAAGTTTGATATTTACATGACTCAATATATGTAAAACACCTAAAATGGGGCCAGTGTGGTAGCTCAGTAGTTAAGTACTGTGCATTGGGAGCTGGACTGCAGTTCAAACCCCAGCCCTGGAAGCTTGGAAAACAGAGTAGACACATGCTTGTGCCTGCCCAAAATCCTGAGGGAAGGGAGAAATGAAAGAGCAAGGATTGCAGTGTGATCGCATTCCAAAGGCGATTGCTCTCTTTCTTTTTCTCTAGTGAGCACATATGCCTTATGGTAAATAACAAAATAAAAACTAAACAAACAAAAATCCCACCTTGAATAATGACAGGCATACAGACAACCTCTATGTAAATGTTATTTTTTGTTGTTGTTACCTAACTGAGGAAGTTGATAGTCACTTTTGTCACTTCCTTCTTCTTTATTCCAAGAATCTAATCAATAACTTGGCCTCATTGAAGGAAAATCATACTATTTCTTACACATATCAGGTATTCCCCTTTCCAATACAAGTCTATTCTATGTATACATTTAGCACAGGCCAAAGTCTTACCAGACCACACCAAAAGAATTGATGTTGCATAACACTGTCAGGCCAGTGTATTAGTAAGATCACACACCATATCAACATCTCTTTGAATACTGGGAATGGCTTTTTACTTTTTGATGGTACCAGATAGTACACTTTTACTGGGTTTTCAAGGTCATTCTAATCTGACCATAAGACACCTATCTACCATGATTTCTTTTTTTTTTTTTTCCTAATTGTCAGAGGACACATGTGCAAGAAAAAGAGAGAGAGAGAGAGAGAGCGCACCCTCAGGTGGGGCATGATCATGTCACAGTCTTTTTTTTCCGTTTCTCCATCTCTTCAGGATTTTGGGCTCACAAGCACACCTGGCACGTTTTTCAAGCTGCCAGGGCTGGAATCCAACCTGGAGCTGACCATGTGGGATTGACTCGCTATGCCTGACACTTAACTGTTGCGCTGTAAGAGATCCCCGATTTCTTGCTACTTGTACTTTTTTAATATAGAACAAGAAAACTCTAATCAAGTCAGTTTAAAAATATCTAATATAAAAAAATCATGGAAGTTTGTAGATAGAGAAACACTTAAGAGTCAGCATACTTAGAGGAACACATTTTGATAAATGACTCAAATTCTTTATCTCATCCACAACATGGGACCACACTGAGGATATTAATTCATAAGAAAGTAGAATAGCTTCCTATGTTCATTGTTCCTAAAAGATGAACCACCACACCTTCTCTTTCTTCTTTTTTGGTTAGCTAGGTAAAATGGTTGAGATTAGCATATCTTGCTTATGTTATCACCTGGGGTGGAATCAATATTGGAAACTCAGTCATGGAGTTTACTAAAGGTGCTAAACTTAGCCTAAGTGTACTAAATCCCATTGATTAATCAAAGATTAAAAATTTGTTTGCTTTGCTGGGAACCAGCAGTTAGCGTAATGGCTATGTTGCTGGACTCACACATAGTCGACCGCGGTTCGCGTCCTGGACCCGGTGGCTTAAAACTCACGCCGGGCACGTGTGCGTGTGTGCCCAAGATCCCGAGAGGAGAATGGAGGATAAGGGATTGCGGTGTGACCATCCCCCCTGGGGCATGATTTCTCGCTTTCTGTCTCTATGTCTCTGTCTATCTGGCGAGCACACACACCCTATAGCAAAAATCTCTCCAAAAAAAAAAAAAAAAAAAATTGTTTGCCTTGCAAATTTATAAATTAGAAAAGGATCAAAGAAGAGTTATTGAGCTCTTGTGATTAGTAAAGCATGACTTGAATGTGTTTATGCGCTATATGAAATATTAGAAGATGATTATTGTATGAGATAGATTTAAGGTTTAGGTCCAGTTTTACTTTTCACTAGTAGTGTGAATTTGATAAAATGAACTTATTTACCCTCAGTTGCTTCAGTTATAAAATGAGAGTGAATACAGACTATATTTAATATGAATGTTTTCATTATAATTGAGAAAATGCACATGAAGTGCTTAGTCCAGCATGTAACACATAGTAGGTTCTCAATAAGTTTCAGTTTACATTGTCAAAATAAATAAATTATAAGCAATTAAGGCAAACATTAGCAATGCATTCCAAGTTAAATAAAAATCTAAATAATGAAGTATGTTTAATTTATTTGTGGTTATAAAATAAGTCAATGAACAAAGAGTTTCCTGGTTTAAAAAAAGATTGAGAATCCTACTATTATAACAATAAAAGAATTATTTGCTTTTTTAAGAATCATTTGCAAAGAAATAACTTTACTTGTGTTTGTTTAAAATGAGTGATTCTAATAATAACATGAGGAATCTCAGTAATTTAAATGTTAGCTTGACTGAGTGAGAAGTTTTATATTCCCCCACAAGTAGTTCAAAAGGAAACATCAGATCAGCACTATTTCAATTATTCATATATTCTGTATTATGTGCCTAAATTCATGCTGTTCTACTGTATCCATTTAGCCTACTATTCATTTAGGGTCTACAATTTACTTAGTCAACCTGAAGCATGATCAAAAACAATAATCCCATTCTTCATGGTTTCCCAGCAATGCACATCTAGGATGCATTACTTGAAGCTGTGGTTCTGTTCATTCTTAAAGCATTTCTCCTGTCCTCCCTGCTTGAACTTATCCTCTTCAATTGCAATTCAAAAGCTCCTTGAGAATCCTGCTGCCATCTGCTCTTTATAAATCTCTAGCTCAGCAGTGTTTCATTAAACATCACCTCAGTGCTGGCAGAGACACTGAATGGGAAACTTGTCCTCTATTTACGCGTATTTGTTAGAGCTCATAGGCAATGCTGCTCAAGTAGATTGATGCAAAGTCTGCAGATATTTAACTTTTAAAGGCATTGAAGAGGTCTGACATTACCACCACTTAATAGATTCTTACTCCAGCCTCCAGCTGGTCGTCTCTTTAAAGTCTCTCCTCTCCAAAGGAGAAGTTTTCACCTCTTCGGTTTCTTCATTGGATAGTGAGTGCAACATCTGTGGAGCAAGCTAATCTATACTGCCTGTAATTTTGTTGTAACTTGGAAAAGTCCATCTTAGGAATTTTACATTAAGTGATGATATTAATAGAACAATAATCAAAGCTTACCAAGTCTTGCAATATTCTCTTTTGGGAAGCTAGGTAATTGTTTCATACCGTTAAATTCCTTCACTTTAGAAAAACACAGTTTTATTTTAGTAGTCATCATTCATGGTAAATTCTTCACATTAGGAAAACTGAAGCCCACAACTGCTTGTACATCACACATTAATGTGATTATCACATCTATGACGACGTGTTTACTTCAGAAATCAAAGGGAAAGTATTTGTACCAAATAATTCTAAAATAACGTGACTCTGAGGGCAAAGAAGACTATACCTCAGCTATCTTAAACAATGAGTTATGATAACAAATATATACAATTTTTTTTCTTTTGAGGAGTAGACAAAAGACAAGAATGATAAAATGACAATAACACTTAAGGAAATGAGTAAAATGTAAAAATTAAAATAGTTTGTAAAGGGGCCAGCAGTTGGTGTGGTAGTTAAAGTTCTAGATCCCATACAGCTGACTCTATGGTTCAAATCCTGGATCCAGCAGCCCCAAAAACATGCCAGGGGTGTGTGTGTGTGTGTGTGTGTGCCCCCAAAGTTCTCAGAAGCAAATGGAGGAGATAGGATTGTGTGTGGCCCTCTCCTTTGTGTGTATGTGTGTGGGGGGTGATTTCTCACTTTTTGTCTCTTTCTGTCTCTCTCCAATGAGTACAAGCAATGTATGACCAAAAAAAATAATAATAATAATAAAGTATATGAAGTTTGGTTTTATTTTGGTAGATGTATTTGAAGTAGAATTTTTTTAAAAATTAAAACCAAAATTACTACAGTTAGTTTTGCTTTCTGGGATGATGGGAGCAGGAATAAGTGAAGATAGTTTATTTCAGGATAGTTTCTTTGAGGAAACCAATATTGTTATGTCTTTCATATAAATTTTGCTATAGCTTAACCGAGATTGATGTAGGCAAGAAAAAGCATAAAACTCAAAATAGTATATTATTTACTAGATACACTAAATTCATGGGGGTTGGTTTGTTTGTTTTGTTTATTTTTTATTTTTATTTTTGCTATAGGGTGTATGCCAAAAGCACAGAGAGACAGAGATAAAGGGAAGGTGAGAAATAATCCCCCAGGGGAGTGACCACGCCACAATCCCTCCTCCTTCACTCCTCCTCACACAGCCACAATCCCCTCTCCTTCACTCCTCCTCACACATGCCCAGAACGCTTTTTTCAAGTGGCCATGTCCAGGACATGAATTACACAGTCAATTGTGTGGAATCCAGCCTTCTTAACCACTGCCACCTGGCTGGCCTGTGAATTTTTTATAACCCTGAAAGAGGGCAGAAAGCTACATTGTTCTGTATAATAATACACAGGAAAATTTCTGGAGAATGTCAGGGAAAATGAAGAGAAAAATGAAGGAAAACTGAGAAAGGAGGTGGGAGGCCAAAATGCTAGCATAATTTAAAATTGCTTACATTGATGTTGCATGAACCTCTTCTATGGCCCCAAATATCAGCAAAGTTGATTCTGTATTCAAGTCTATATATGAATGGCTGTTGATCTCCAGAGAAAGTGAGAAATGCCCAGAAAGCAGAGCAGAGAATAAAGGGATAGCTTCCAAAGGTGATATGCCAGGGAATTTGCAGATTAGCACGAGGAAAGCTCTGAAAAGCAACTGGTATTTAAAAAAAAAAATGTCTTTGAGCTATATTTTCTTAGTTTTCACACTTTTTTTGTTACTTTCTTTTTTCAGCTTCACTCCATGAAATGATGAGCACCCATGTAGATGCTGGTTATTGGCTTTGTGTACCCTGTCCTTTCTGAATAATTTCCTTTAATCATATTTTCTAGTTATTGTTGCTACATTGTTGCAAATATGCAATATTTCACTCCATCTCCATATATATCTTTCAAAAGAAAGAAAATTTTCTTTACCAAACCATAATGCCATGCCTTTACCCACACAGTCAACATAGTTTCCTAATATCATATAAAATTCATGCCAATTCAATTTCCCAAAATCTCTCAAAAATGTCATTTGTTATCAAAATTCAAACAAACAGTGCTCATTGTATTTTATATTTTTAAAAGAATTATTTATTTAATTTTATTTATCATCATCATTATTTTTTTTTTTAATGTACTTTAAGGCACATGTGCTTACCAGAGAGAGAAAGAGAGGAAAAGTAAGAAAGCAAGTCACCAGGTCCAGACCTCGAACCACGGTTGGCCATGTGGGAGTCTAGTGCATTAACCACCACAACACCTCCTGGCTCCTATGCTTATTTTATTCCACTGTCATATCTCCCAAACCTCTTTCTATTCTGCATAATCTTAGCCATTCTTTTTCTTTCATTTTTCTCCAGGTCTTTGAATTGTTGATGAAACCTGGGTCCTTATAGACTAGCCTATGTTCTGATGGATATTTTTGGTGTTATTTAGCCTGTTTCATTAGTCTGCACTTAAAAACTAGCCTACCTTTGTATCAATTAGAATCAGATTCACCTTCTCAGAGAAAGTAATTTACAAAAATAACATATAATTCTATAGATACTTTATATTGTATCATATTAGAAGACACTCAAAGTCCTGTGGTATCGATAATCAGGAGTAGAATCGAAGAAACTTTTTAAAAGGCAAAAGTTTATTTCTTTGACCCTTTGATCCTTTGTCCTTTACCATTCTTTCTTCTCCCTTTTGGGAATGATTGCGTGATATTTGAAGATTCAGCATTTATCGTGTGATCATGAGGACAAAACCCACAGGATAAACAAAAAGATACAAAGTGCTTCGCTAGGTTATGACTCTGTGACAGCATGGACAACCCAGGGCCAGTGTAACCCTTGATTTATTGTTTTGTAAAAGAATGACATCACTGTGCATGACAAAAATCAACTTACATTTTAAGCTGATAGTTTTTGAATTTTCTGTATTTGTAGCTGAATGCAAAACGGATTTACAATTTTTTTCACATTTCTTTTTGGAAGTCCTAGCGCTACAAGCACTAGTAAAACATCCTCACTGTGTGCACCCAACTTCTGTCTGTTTAGTCAGCTACTGTGCACAATTGTTTCTTCAATATCAAAATTTTAGGTGCATTTGTTGTACCACGATTTCTTAGCTTGAAAAATGTGAATATTAACAATATCTACTTTACCTTCTCTCTTACTCTTTCTCTTTTTAGTAAGAACTGCAATTCATAAAATTATTCAGATTATGCAGATAAACCCTCTGCATTAGATACATAGTAAGTAGTTCAAAAGTAATAACTATTACTCTCTTCCTATTATCCCACCAGATCATTGAAACTAGCCATCAGGGTTTGGTAGTAACTGATATTTATTGTCACTTAGAAACATCAGAATCATTTTCCTTGTCACTTATTACTGAATAATCATCTGCGGTGCTCTCTTGTGAAGATATTATTACCCAAAATTTTATATAGGAACCATTTGTTCATGAAAAGAAAAGCCATTGTAATACAGAGCTGGAGACTAAAGAAGAATAAATTATGTGTTGCAGTCAAGACAGAAGTCTAAAAAGGGGCAAAGGAACAAATACAAGTAGCTCTATAAATATGTCACCAATAGTTAAGTCCATGTTTGTTCACTAGAAATTTGTCTAGTAAAAGCACCATACTGAACACATGGTTTAACTTAGAGATGCTAGTAAAAAAATTATAAATTGATTGATTGGTTGATTGACAGATCTTTAGAGAGTGATTTTTGCTATAGGGCATGCATGTGCACTTGTGCACTTGCCAGAGAGACAGAGAGAATGAAAGTAAGAAATCACTCCCTGGGGGGGAAGACCATGCCATAGTCCCTTCTCCATGCTCCTCTTGGGATTTTGGGCATGCACGCACATACACACAGTGTGAGTTTAAGCTTCCAGGTCTGGAACTCAAACTATGATTGTCCATATGGGAATTCAGCATCTTAACCATATACCACCCGCCGACCTCCCCAAATTATAAATGTACTAACATGGTAAAAGAAATGTAAGATAATATTTTCTGAACAACATTTTAAGTTGACTAAAAGCTGATAAATTAATAAACTATATTTGATTTACCTACAAGACTCTTGCTGGGCCAAGAAAGACAAATTTAGGTCAAATTCACATTGGAAACACAAAGGATTTAAGAAACAGTAAAATATTCCTGCTGATTCAGGGAATCACAACAAAAGGAAAATGTTTAATCCTTGGAGATGGTAGAACACCCATGAACTAACTCAAAGGACATAGTCACTTGGCTAACCAGATTGTCCTATTAACTAGGAAGTATAACAAAGTCTGACTTTTAGACTTTTTTTAGATATCTGACTTTTAGCATGATAAAGTGAGGAGATCTACAAATCCACTTACCATAAAGCTGAACAAAATGTTCAAACCAACCATTTTAGCACTTTGGAATTAGAACAAAGGTGTCCAATAGTGTTTATTCATGAAAAATAATGAACTTTGGATGAAAACAATGCTGGTCTATGATATTTTTGTTCAGGGCTACTTTTATTCCCCAAACTGTGCTCTAAACTCTGTTATCATGGTACCGATAGGTCATTGGACCAACTAGAGATTTAACAGAGAGTTCCAGGGTGTGAGACAGTCACAGAAGTCATTAAGCTCACTGCAAGTCTGGATCTGAAGGCTGTTAACTTGTGTAGAAGAGACCAGAATGGAGGCACACTGTCTTCACACATCTACTCTACAGAACTGTGTAGTTAAGTAAACCCTCAGAAGAGTCACAAGGGGCCTACAAAACATAAGAGTTGTGGCAGGGTTTTTTGTTTGTTTGTTTGGTTTGGTTTGGTTTGGTTTTTTTTTTTAGAGAGAGATTTTTGCTGTAGATTTTGTGTGTTTGTGAGAGAGTAAGAGAGACAGAAAGTGAGAAATCATCCCCCAGAGAAATGGCCATGCCAAAATCCCTTCTCCATTCTCCTCTTGGGATTTTTGGCATGCACCCATACACACCCTGCATGAGTTTGAAGCCACCAGATCTGGGACTCAAACCATGGTCAACCATATAGGAGTCCAGTGATGTAAACACTATGTCATTTGCTGTTCCCAAGTTGTGGCAGATTTTAAAATGACCTGAATTTGAATGCATTCTTCATCCTACACATAAATACACAAGTAGAGGGTTAAAGCTTCACTAACTTGAAGTATTTGAGAAAAAAAAATCCCTAATTTTTGGATAATCTCTAAATTATGCCAACATAGGAATCAATGCTTAAAAATAAACCAAACAAATACACTAAACATAGATCAGTAGTTGTGATTTCTACATCCTTTAGGCAAGTTTGTAAATAGACAAATGCCAACTTAGAGGGTGGGAAGGAGGAGCAAACTCCAGAGTAGTCTTCAGAGTAGTGAAGAAACTAAAATTTATGGAACAAGATTAAAGGGAAAAAAATTTCAAAGCAGTCAATAGAAATGTTCCCTTTCTCCAGATGTTAGATTAAACAATGACTTTAAACCAGCTGTTTTAATTATGTTGAAATAATAGGAACCATGCTTTATAAAGATAGCATGACAATAATATTTCAAGAAATAATCTCAAAACAGGAGGTTAAAACTAGTTTTTTAAAAAGGCCAAATGAAAACTCTGGAGTTGTAACGTACTATAAATGAAGTACTAATTTCATCTGAAGGGCTCAACAGCAGATTTTAGAAAGTCAAAAAAAATCAGTGAACTTGAAAATAGAGCAATAGAAACCATCCAATCGAGGAACAGAAAGAAAAAAGCTTGAAGAAAAGTGAACACATCTCGGAAATCTGGGAGAAACTCAGTGATGCTGAGATGTGTGTAACACAGCTATCTCCAAAAAGTTCATGAAAAACATAGAATATTTAAAAAACTATATATAGATTTCCATTTTTCTAAGAACTTTTTGAAGTCATAAAAGTTGGAGAAGGAAGGAAAAGAGTAAAGGTATAAATAATGTATCTGAAAAAAGTAATAAACACATTTGATTGAAAAAAGAGACATCTATTCAAAAATAAAGGCAAACAACTTCAAGTTAAGTAAAGACAAACAGACCCACATCTAAACACATAGACAAACTCTTGATACAACAGCCAAAAAAATTTTGAACATAGCAAGAAGAAAATGACAATATGCACACAAGAATAACAGTGTACATAAGAACTGACTGCCATTAGAATCTATAGAGGCCAAGGTCAATGGCTCTTCCACATAGTGAAAATCAGAAACAAAAACTGTCTGCTAAATACCTTAGAAAACATTTTAAAATGGAAGTCAAGTAGAAACATTTGCAATGACTAACTTTACAAAGACTCAAATAACATATTATTACCTCATCGGAATTACAAGAAATTGTAAAAGAAATTTTCAGGCTAAGAGAAAGTGAAATTAGATGTTAACTCAAATTTATAAGAAGACATGAGAGCACTGTAAATATTAAATATGAGGATTAAAAAACTATATTCTCATTTCTGTTCTTAACCTCTTTATATGACATGATTGTATAAAACAATGATTATAGCATGATGTTCTTGTATTTATAACCAAAAAGATGTAATTTATATGACAATTATTGTACAAAGGAAGAGAAGAGGAAGGAAGAGATAAAAGAGAAAAATATAGAAAAAATAATGAAAGGAAAGAAGGAAGGAAACAAAGGGAAAAGGAAAGAGAAAAAAGAAAAACAGAAAATTAAAAATTAGATGAAATCTAAATAAAGACTCAAAAACTATATAATAGAATATCAAAATATCATTTATTTGTTGCTCATGTTAAGGATAATTCAGGTAAGAAATCTAATTCATATAAAAACAATGTTAGTCGATTGAAGAAGAAAAATTGATAACCATTTCAATTGATCCTTAAAAAATTTGACCAAATTTTACTTTTATTTCTGTAAAAACTCCTTGAATATCTGAAATAGAAAGTATTTCATTAACTTGTAGAGAAAACAAACAACACAATGTAAATTAAATTAGACATTCATTTAGAAGTACTTCATTTCAGTCAGGGAGAAAAATGATACATTCACTACGATCATTTTTTTCCTACTATTCTGGAAGTCCTACTCAGTTCAACAAGCAAAACTTTTTTAAAAGGAGAGGGGGGTATATAAAAATTAAAAGAAATAATATCATTGATACATTCATGATTTTAGTTAAAGAGTTTTTATGGGGGGAAGGGTGTGCACACGAGCTGTCTATTCATTGTATTCTCTGTGCAGCCTGGCATTGGGATTGGTGACTCCGATGACCAGCTATGATGCATTTTCCACAAAGACCTTGCAGTTCTTGGAGGAAACATTGTGAGCAACCTTAGTACAGTATGACTTACTGTACATCACAGCACTTCCAGCTCCTTGACCTGGTGGACCAGGAACTTCTGGAAGCCGCTAAGAAGCATGTGTTTTGTTTTCTTGTTTGTTCCAATAACCAACGTTGAACATCAAGATCTGGCCCTTAAACTTCCTCCACACCCGCTGTCAATGCCTTTCTGTTTCCGTCGATTATGCTTAATTTTGACATATCATTCTGACTGGTGCCAGATGAACTCCTTGGTCCTCTTTTTTGTTTGTTTGTTTGTTTAGAGAGAAATGTTTACTATAGGGCGCATGAAAAGACAAAGACAAAAAGTGAAAAATGTGGGGAAGGCAGGGGAGCAGGGGAAGAAGGAGGCCCCCAGACTGGCTACTCTGCTATCCCTTCTCCTCCATTCTTTTGAACTGCAGAGTCCTGGACTCCAAAGTGGTTGACCATGTGGAAGCTCAGTGACCTAACTATTAAGCAATCTGCTGGTCACCATAGTCCTCTTTTCGAAGATCTTGTGGGGCTCTGAGGACAGCCACGATGCCCGGTAGGAAATGGTTGCCACCTCCACAGGCAGAGTTGAGGAAGAGAGAAGGGCTGGTTCTGAGTTTGTAAGTAGAACATCCAATGAAATATTCCATCAAAAACCTAGAACTAATAAGATAACTTAATGCAATTGATAACATAAGACTGCAAAATTAATAATGTTCTTATGCATGTATTATAAAAAATAGCATATTAAACTAAAATATCATTCACAATAGCAATGGAAATACTAACTGTTCTTGAAACAAATCTCAAAGAATGCAAAACATCTTAATGGAGAAAATTATAAATCTTTACTAAAGGTCCTTGGAGAAGTCTGAATATACAAACAGCTATATTTGTCTGCTTGTGGATTAAAAGAAAATATTATGCAGATGGCAGATTTTCCAGAAGTGATCTATACATTCAATACAAGTTCAACCCAAATACCAGCAGCTGTATTATACAACTTAACAGTTTGACCTCAAAGTTCATAGGAAAGCGTAGACAAGAAGAATTTTGAAGAAATTTTAAAGAATTACATGAGAATTTTAAAGAAGGAAAAAAATTGCATAATAAATATGCAACAGATATTAAGGTTTATGATAAAGCTATAGTAATTTAACATCTACTAACAGTGATGTAAAAATGCTCCAATGGTACAACGTCTAGGTGCAGACGCACACATAATTTGGAAATGAAAACATGGTAGAAGTCATATTACAGAGCAGTAGAGAGATAATGAAAGATTCTGTAAAACATGATTGATTATCCACGTGTGGAAAAGAAACCTATAGATTTCCACTTCGAGGTTTATGTAAGATAAAATCCAGAAAAACAAAATTGTGTATCATGGGAAAAAGTAGCTGAAAAGATAATTTTCTCTTTGAAAATATGATTAATCTTTTTTAAGACAAAACTTGAAAGATAGGATTAAAAAATTAAAAAACAAGAATCAGACTAACAGAAGTTTGTAATCAACATAACTGACAAAGCAATAAACAAAATATACGTAGACATCATTAATAAACAGATGTTGGTTAGGGCAAGGGTTACAAAACATTATCCTGACATATAAATAATTCACATAAGAGAAAATCCAAATGGTCAGTAAGCAGATGAATACATGTTTAACCTCATTATTATTCAGGGAAAAAAATTAAAGAAAAACGACTTAGCAGGAAACACACACCAAATAGATCAAAATAAATATACCTTAAGATCGTAAGTATGAGAGGATGTGAAACACTGAAAAAGTCTTTTATTCTGTGAATGTGAGAAAAAATTGGTACAATTATTTTTAAGAATGATTTTTAATAATTATTCCTTTTAAAATTGTATTAAGAACATGATCATAAAAACAAAAATAGAATGATAAGTTTAATCTCCATATAAACATTACTCAACTCCAATAATTACAAATATTTTATTAAATTGTGTTTTTTTTCCTACTACTATTGCTTTCCCACCCCATCTTCTAGTTTTTGTTTGTTGATTATTTTAAAGAATAATGAACCATATTTTATTATTTTTATCTGTAAATGTTTTATGGACATCTCTTTCTGACATGAATATTTTCACACATATCTCTGACATTATGATACACTTAAAAGTAAAAAGTAATTTTTAAACTTTAAAAAAAAATTTAATTGTATGATTTCATATTTACATTGTTGTATATATGTATTGGGTACAACTTGGTTTTTCTACATCCTTTTTTTTTTTTTTTGAGAGGTTTTTCTGCTGTAGGGTGGGTGCGTGCGCTCGCCAGACAGAGAGAGAAAGAGATACAGAGAGACAGAAAATGAGAAATCACCCCCCAGGGGGTATGGACACTCCGCAATCCCGTCTCCTCCATTCTCCTCTTGGGATCTTGGGCATGCACGCACATACACCAGGCGTGAGTTTTAAGCCACCGGGTCCGGGATGCGAATCACGGTTGACTACGTGGGAGTTCAGGGACATAGCCATTACGCTAACTGCTGGTCCCTGGTACAACTTGGTTTTTTAAAGCATGCTATTTTCTTTGCTATTTTCATTCATATATATATATGCATTATATATATTTTCTATTTTATATATATTATATATTTCCACTCTGATATATAACACATATGAATGTATTATGCATACAATTATATGTTTATATATATACCTAATATATACATATGTATTTACCTTAAGATCATAAGTATAGGAGGATGTGAAACACTGAAAAAATTTTATAATACATATACAATTTTTACATAATATATATACATAAAATATATAATTGTATATATAATATGTGTATATATATGTATACATATTATATATAAAATATGTGTACATATATATAATATGTATATATATTTTATATATATATATGGCAATGGCCTTGTTTTTACCCTGTTGTGGTACATGATTTCATAACCTATTTGCCTTGTTTTTGAAAAATCTTTATGAACTGTCATATTTTGATATCATATAATCCCCAAGTCACATTAAAATTGTTTTAATAGGTATCTCTGCACCACAATTTGTTGGGTATAGAAAACCTTTTGACTAGTGTCTGAAATTGGAGGCAGCCTGATGAAGTGGGAAAGACTCTACTTGGCCTGACAGGCATATTAAAGTCTGACTCGTGAGTCACTTAGGTTGAAAGAAGCAGCAGGGGGTACTGATGGCCAAGTTGGTACCATCTGGTACACCTTTCATGGCTATCCTCATGCCACGTTTGCAAGCCCTTTGAAATTTTCTTTGGAAGACAGATGGCTGGTGGTAGAGATTCTGAAGAAATAGAAATATTAATAGGCGGAGATCTTTTAGTGCCTTTTGATTCAGCATGAGTGGATATCCCAGAGACAGGTATTATGTGGGGCCATGCCACCTCAAACAAGATCCTCCAGTCATCCATGAATTAGAGTATCCCCCGAAGAAATACACAGTGGGTGCACCAAACAGATGAAGATTTCTCCAAAAAGCTTAAGCCTTGGTGGAAAGAGTTGCAGATCTTGGGAACCAGCAGTTAGCGTAATGGCTATGTCACTGGACTCCCACGTAGTCGACCGCGGTTCGCGTCTCAGACCCGGTGGCTTACAACTCACGCCGGGCGCGTGTGCGTGCGTGCCCAGGATCCCGAGAGGAGAATGGAGGAGAAGGGATTGCGGCGTGACCATTCCCCCTGGGGGGTGATTTCTCGCTTTCTGTCTCTGTGTCTCTCTCTGTCTGTCTGGCGAGCGCACACGCCCTATGGCGAAAAAACCTCTCCAAAAAAAAAATAAATAAAAAATAAAAAAAATTAAAATAAAATAAAAAATAAAAAAAAGAAAGAGTTGCAGATCTCAAGACAAAATCCTCACCTTTACAACTTAAAAAGGGTAGAAAGAGGGGACCAAAATTACTTTTCCAAAGGAAGGAGATAAAATATCAAATACTATTCCAGAAGATATTATTTTTATCATTAAAGACAAAGATCACCCCGAATTTAAAAGGGATGCATCAAATATAATTCATACTGCTAAAATTAGTTTCCAGAAGGCATTGAGTGGCTGCTTAATAAATGTGCCAACTATGGATGAAAGAAACATACCTATGTCAATAAATGATATTGTGATATCTGGAATGAGAAGAATTAGTGGCTATGGGCTTCCATTTTCAAAAAATACTGACCAGCATGGTGGCCTTCTAATAGATTTAAGGTGTCCTTCCTAGATAATATATCCTCATCATCTAAAGAAGTACTTAGGAAATATTTTCTTGCTTCATAAAATAAAGAATTTTGTTTCTCATCTTTTGATAAGGCACTGATAAAGTTAAAAGACTGGCAGTTTACTGATGCAGGTGTGAATTTTTTACAAAGATGTTTAAATTCTTTTGAGGGTTCATTTAGTTGCATGGATAGGGGTGTTTATAAATAGGCAAAAAGGCATTTTTACAATTAAAGATGAGAAGAAAACTCACTAAATGTATTTTATTTCTCTCAAATAAGAAATTTGTAGTGTTTGCTTATATGTGAAAATTTTTGTGGGAGCCATCAGGTGGCTTTGTGGTTAAGGCACTGGAAACCCACATGATCAACCTGGACCTGGCAGCTGGAAAATTGTGCCAGGTGCATCTTCAGGTGCATGTGTGTGCATGCCCAAAATTCCAGGAGAAGAATGGAGGAGAAGGGATGGTGGCATGACTATCCCTCTTTGGAGGATAGGGGGGTGATTCCTTATCTCCCTCTCACTCTCTCTCCTTATTTCTCTCTTAGAAGTGCAGCTGTCCTATGGCAAAATCCTTAAAAAAAAAAATAAATAAATAAATTTTTTTTGTGAACAGTAGATTTCTAATAAAGTACTAGAATCTTAAAGAACTTTATTTCTTATATCTTTAGATGATGAGTGTGTTAGATCGCCATTTATAATTAAAACTAAAATGAACTAAACTATACATGTAATAGGTATTTTTAGAAGAGGAAAAAATAAAAACCCCAGTCATCTAGAAATATGTTTATTAGAGTTCAATCACCTTGTAAAGTTATGTTTTTGGATTGGTACCAGTAAAAGACTATTTCAATACATATGTTTCAAAAATTTGATTTTTAAAGTATGCTGTAACATTTCTTAATAACATAATTGTAATGTTCAAAA
This sequence comes from Tupaia tana, assembly GCA_026018925.1. NCBI lineage: Eukaryota > Metazoa > Chordata > Mammalia > Scandentia > Tupaiidae > Tupaia > Tupaia tana. Next base: position 51,228,282 of record JAKSZU010000001.1, read on the forward strand.
GTCATACCTTTTCTTTATAAAAAGAAAACTAATAGCAATTTTTCTCCTTTGGAAATCCTAATGGCTTGGATTACTGATATATTAGAAATAGACATTTTAAAATGCCATGTATAATTTTATGCAAGTTGACTATGTACCTTGGACTTAATAAATTATAGACTCCTTTTGTTGTCCACTTGTTTAAAATAATGTTTAATAACAAAAGTGTTCTTAAAAGAAATACTGTTACTTAGAATTAATTTTACAATTGCACAGTTTCTATAACTTACTCATACTATATGCACCTTATGTAATTCCCTAAAAAGCATAAACTACCACTATTGCATTCAACCAAAAAAATAGAGAAAATAAACACTAACTACTGTGTATGAATAATGTTGCTGCTACCTGTTATGCATATAAATATTTTATTTTTTCATATGTATGGATTGTATTTCTTAGGCGTTTTAATGTTTTAAAAGACTGGCAGTTTACTGATGTAGATGTGAATTCTGCATAAAAATGTTTAAATTCTTATGTGGGTTCTTTAGTCACATAAATAGGCATGTTTATAAATAGGCAAAATGTAAATATATTTACATTCAAAAAATTAAAAGATGTTTTTAAAAATGTTGTTGTAGGCTTTTTTGAATTCATTCCAAATGAAATCTATATATTGCATTCAATGCTTAGATCTGTTCAAATTAATAAGATTTATTTTTTGCTTCTTTTTTATTCACATATATTTCATATGTTGGAAAAACTGGGTCATTTGCCCTGTAGAATTTTCCACATCCTGAATTTGGCTGAACGCTTTCTCAGGCTGCCAGCCTTACCTTTTCTCCTACCCCCAGTACTCTTGCAGATCTTACAGCTGGCTTAGATTGAGATTCAATATTTCAGGCATGAATATTTTATATGTGGTATTGTGTGCTTCTTATTGCCTCACATCATGAGGAACACAATGTCTGTTGAGTCTAATTTTAGTAATACCAAGTTTGTTCACAAATATTAAGTATAGAATGCAATTTTGGATTACTTGATATAGTTACAAACAAATTCTATTATAATAGAAGCTCATTTCTTGGTATTTATCCTAAGGAAACTCTAATATAAGGAAAAACATGTAATACAGTTCCATCCTTCTGGATCCAAATAGCCTCTGACCCTTCAATTCTACTCTCCATCTTCTTCAGCACACCTTGTCTCTGGGAAGCCGAAACTATGAATGGTACAATGGGCTTCTTGCCACCTGGATTCTGGTTATATTTATCTAAAGAGAAGTATAGTCAAGATATCTGAGAGGACAAGAGAGAAATAACAGTTGTTTGGTCTCTCCTGCACCACCCTCTAGTTTCCTTTACAATATAAACTGACTCTATGAAGGTCACAGGTAAGGCAGCCATGAACATTTTCTACTTAGTCACCAGTTATCACTCCACCCTCTTCTTCTCTTAGCATTAAATTGGATATGTAGTCTTAAAATTGTGAAATAATGGGACCAGCAGTTAGCATAATGGCTATGTCATTGGACTCCATGTAGTCGACCGCAGTTCGAGACCTGGACCTGGGGGCTTAAACTCACCTGGGGCGCATGTGCATGCATGCCCAAGATCGCAAGAGGAGAATGGAGGAGAAGGGATTGTGGTGTGGACATCTCCCCAGGGAGTGATTTTTCTTCTTTCTGTCTGTCTCTGTCTTTCTGGTGAGTGCACACACCCTATAGCAAAAAATCTTTCAAAAAAATGTGAAATAATACTGGAAGGTTTTCTACACCCTGCACATTTATTTGTAAATTATTTCTTTATCAACTCTTCCCTCCAGTGATTCAATTTGAGCACACCATTTTCTGTCAGATTTAGAGTGATACAGTTCTCCATGATAAAATATTAAACAAAATGTAACTGTTTATTCATCTAATCATTCACTTAGTGAATACAAAGATTATAAATGCTGGGTATTTTCCTAAATACTGTCAATATAGTAATGACCAGTTTCTAATCTCACTCAGTCTATATTCTAGACATAAGTAAAGTAAATGTAACTCCTCTAGATAGAAGTTCTTCAGAAAATCTGGGCATGGTACAATCTTAAAATAAATTCTATGCAGAAACTAAAATTAATAAATAAGATAGATATATCAGTAGTTATATTAATGAATAAAGTAGTTAAGTCTAAGAATTATAGAAATAATGCACATCATTTAAAATTAAAAACAAAAACCAGTTTTAAAATCCACATACAATATCAGAAATCAGTAGAGAATTAATAACACATAAATCTCAGGGTTGCAGTGAACTCTGGAAGAAAAGGACAGGACTAGAAGCAGATGAGGTATGCAAAAGTTTTCAATTACACCTTTAATGATTTATTTTCATTAAATTTACATTTAATCATTGTACACCTATATAGCATACAATGTTTTTTTTATTTTTTTTACTTTTTTATTTATTTTTTTTTTTTACTATATGGCTTTTCTAAGCATGCATCTCTTGTGTCTCTTATATGTTTTTTGTTGTTGTTTGTTTTGTTTTTGTTTTTGTTTTGTTTTCTTTTTCCCTAATCTCCTCCTACATCCTACTATTCATATCTTCCTATACAGTCTCTGGTATCCATATTTGCCCACTCTGTTGTATCTTTGAATCAATTTCTGCCATAGATTATAAACATTCTGTATTTATTGAGTGGGGATAGACAATGCTCTTCTTTCATAGTTTAGCTTATTTTGCTTAGCACTAAGCTACTCTATTCATCCACTTTGTATCAAATGACTGGGTCTCATTGTGTTTTATGACTGAGTAGTATTTCATAGTGTGTCTGTGTCACATTTTTTTCAAACTAGCCACCTGCTCTTGGGCATTTAGGTTGATTTCATATTTTAGCAATTGTGAATCATGCATCAATAAACATGTCTTTCTGACTGTTTTCCTGTCCTTTGAGTAAATAGCCAGGAGTGGTACTACTGGGTTGTATGGTAGTTTTATTTGTAGGGTTTTTTTTTTGAGAGAGAGAGAGGTTTTCACTATAGGGTGCGTGTGCTCGCCAGGCAGACAGAGAGAGACAGAGAGACAGAAAGCGAGAAATCACCCCCCAGGGGGGATGGCCATGCTGCAATCCCCCCTCCTCCGTTCTCCTCTTGGGATCTCGGGCACGCACGCACACACGCCTGGCGTGAGTTTCAAGCCACCAGGTCCTAGACGGGAACCGTGGTCGACTACATGGAAGTTCAGTGACATAGCCATTACGCTAACTGCTGGTCCCTATTTGTAGTTTTTTGAGAAACCTCCATATTGTTTTCCAAAGTGGTGGTACTATTTACTTTCCCACCAACAATGTCGGAGGATTCCATTTTCAACACAGCATTTATTATTCTTTATTTTTTTAATCATAGCCATGCTGATTGGTGTAAAGTGGTGGTTTTTTGTGGCTTTCATTCCCCTTATGATAAGAGGTTTTGAGCATTTTTCCCTTTTCGTTGTCATTTGTATCTTTTCCTAAGAGAGTTGTCTGTTCAGCTCATTTGTCTGTTTTTAAATTATATTATTAATTTCTATTGCAGGTAAGTTGCTTGAGTTGTTTATTTATTCTGGTTACTAGTCCCTTATCTGAAGTATAGTTTGTAAATATTTGCTCATATCCTGAGGGTTGTCTCTTCACTCTTATTATATATATATATATATATATATATATATATATATATATGTATATATCTCCATATAAATCTTTGTTTACTCCAGTGTCTTCAACAGTTTCCCCAATATTTTTTTTTGTTTTGTTTTTTGTTTTTTGTTTTTTGTTTGTTTTTCCCCGCTATAGGGCGCCCAGTGTGAGTTTTTTGATTTGTTTGTTTGTTTGTTTGTTTTTTCCCGCTCACATGCGCCCGGTGTGAGTTTTAAGCCACCAGGTCCAGGACGCGAACCACGGTCGACTACGTGGGAGGCCAGCGACATAGCCATTACGCTAACTGCTGGTTCCCCCCAATGTTTTCCACCAGTAGTTTTATAGTATAAAGCTTTACATTTAGATATTTGATTCACTCTAAGTTGATTTTAGTTAATAGTGAGAGATAGGGGTCCAGTTTCATTTTTCAGCAGGTGAATATCCACTTCCCTAAGTATTTGCTGAAGACTTTCTTTTCCCCACTGGGATGTATTTAACCCTTTATCAATGATCAGTTGGTTGTGTATTTTGGGGTTGGTATCTGAATTCTTTATTCTGGTCCATTGGCCTATTTGTCTGTTTTTGTGCCAGTGCCATGTTATTTTTATTATCACAGATTTGTAATATATTTTGAAGTCAGATAGTGAGATGCCTCCTATTTTATTCTTTTGCACAGTTTTGCCTTGGTGATGTTTTGCCTTTTATGATTGCAGACAAATTTTATGATTTTTTTTTCTTTTTTGGTGAAGAATATATCTAGCAATTTGATCGGAGTTGCACTGAGTTTGTAGATTAGTTTGGGTTGAACAGATGTTTTGATTATATTAAATCTTCCAATCTGGGATGTCTTTCCACATTTTTATATCATACTCGCTTTCTTTTTTTTTTTCAGTTTTTCATAGTTTTTCTCTAAGAGGTCTTTTGCCTCTTTGGTTAGTTTTATTCCCACTTATCTTATTTTATTTATTTATTTAATTATTTAGGTAGCTATTAAAAATGAAATTGTTTTCTTGAATTCTTCCTCACCCTGTTCATGTTGGGGTGTAAAAATTGCCATAGATTTTTGTACATTGATTTTGTAACCTGCCACTCTGCTGAATTCAGTTGTAACTTCTAAGACTTTTATGGTTTGTGTGTTTCTCTTTAATTCTGTTGAATTTTCTATGTATATGATCGTGTGCAAACAGAAAATTTCACTTCTTTTTCTATTTGAATGATTTTTATTTCACTCCCTTGTCTGATTGCATTGGCTAAGACTTCCAGTACTATGTTGAATAGGAGTAGGGACAGTGAATAGCCTTGTCTTGTTCCAATTTTTAGTGGGAAAGCTCTCAACTTTTCCCCATTCAATACAGTGTTAGCTATAGGTTTGTCATATATGGCTTTTATTGTGTTGAGAAATGTCTCTTTTATATTAACTTTGCTGAAAGTCTTAATCATGAAAGGATGCTATATTTTATCAAATGCTTTTTCAGCATCAATTGATTTGATCATATTTTAATCTTTCCTTCTCAACTTACAGACATTAATAAGTATTACCTTTATTAATGTCTGTAAGTTGAGCCACCCTTGCATCTCTGAGATAAACCTAACCTGGTCATGCTGTATAACCTTTTTAATGTGTAGCTGGATTCGGTTCACTAGTATCTTGTGGAGAATTTTTGCATCTCTATTCATCAGGGATATTGATCTATAATTTTCTTTACTTATTAGTCTTAGACTGCTTTTGGGATCAGGATGATAGAGGCTCCATAAAATGAATTTCGGAGAGTTCCTTCCTTTTGGATCTTTAGAAATTGTTTGAGAAAAATCGAGGTTAGTTCTTTAAAAGTTTTGTAGGATTTAGAAGAGAAGTCATTGAGATCTGGAGTTTTCATTTTTGGTAAATTACTTACAACTGATTTAATTTCATTGTTTATTATGGATCTAGTCATCCTTCCTATTTCTTCCTGGTTCAATCTAGGTAAATTATATGTGTCCACAAATGTGTCTATCTCCTCTAGGCTTTCTTGTTTGTTCCCCACCTTTTTCTTGTTTTCAATTTGTATGGAATATCTTTTCCCAGGCCTTCACTTTCTATCTATATATGTCTTTACAGTGATGTGTGTTTTTTGTAAGCACCATAGAGAAGGTTACTTTTTTTTTATCCAGTCAGTCTGTATGTTTTAATTGGAGAATTTAACTCACTACTATTTAGCATTATTAATGATATTTATAGATATATTACTATCATTTTGTTAGTCATTTTCTTAATTGTTTAGTGTTATCATTTCTATTTGTCTCTTTTTCATTTTTCTGAGGCAGTATTCCCTTCGATATTTCTTGAAGAGCTAGTCTAGTCTTGGTGAATTATTTCAGTTTTTGTTTATCCAAGGATGATTTTATTTTTTTTAATTTGAAGAATAATCTTTCTGGATATAGTATTCTTGGTTATTTTTTTTTTCTTTTATAACTTTGAATATCTCTTTCCATTCTTTCCTTGCTTGCACTGTTTCAGTTGATAGGTCTTATGTTAATAGGATAATCTTTGTAAGTAACTTGGTGGTTCTGTCTTGCCATTTCTAGAATATTGTCTTTGATTTTTATCAATATGGTTATGATATACCATAGAGAAATTATTTTTAGGTTGGTTCTGTTTGGCATACTTTCTATTTCCTGGACCTGGATGTTTGTATGTTTTTCTAGATTTGGAAAGTTTTCAGATAACATTTCATAAAAGAGATTTTCTATGCCTTTACCAGTCTTATCATCTTTTGTGATACCTACTGTATAAATTTTCAAGTTTTTAATGGTGTCTAATATTTCCCAGATGTTGTCCTCTTTGTAAATTTTTTTTTAAATTCTTTTGGTTGTTTGCCCTAGGTCAGAGTCTTTGATTTTCAGCTCCAAGATTATTTCTTCTGCATTGTCTCATCTATTGTTAATACATTTGAGAAAGATTTTGATTTCCAGTATTGCATTTTTCATCTCTGGAAGTTCTGTTTGATTTCTTAATAGAGTATCTGTCTCAGGACCAGCAGTTTGTGTAACGGCTATGTCACTCGACTCCGATGTAGTCGACTGTGGTTTGAGTCCTGGATCCGGTGGCTTAAACTCATGTTGGAGGTGTGTGCGTGCATGTCCAAGATCCCGAGAGAATGGAGGAGAAAGGATTGTGACGTGACTATCCCCCCTGGGGGGGTGATTTCTCACTTTTTTGTTGTTGTTGTTAATAGTATTACTTTTAATTATTTATAACATGATATAAATATAATGTTAGATTTATATGAAACATATGTATGTAAAAATGTTATTTTAATTTTTTAATGTTTTTTAAATTTATTTTTACATCTTTCCACATTTACTTTACATATCAAAAAATTTTAACTCATACTCCATAGTTCTTGACAGTTAATAAACAACTTTCAAAATTTCAAAATACTGAATTTTAAAGATAATATTCAAAATATTTCATATAATTTTGTATAATTTTGTTTGTGACTCTATAACAATAGAAACAGTATGGTTTTAAATATTTTTGAGAAAATATTTACATGTCAACTTCTCAAATTGTTGGAAAAAAAATGCCCAGCACACTAGTCACACATGCACCTTCTCAATTCAGCCCTGCCCAAGTATTCTATGATATACCATCTGCTAGCACAGATCACTCTCTTTTTCTTCCTTCAAAGTCTTTCTCAAAATAATCCTCTGGTGTAGTCGCTCTTTTGCAATCTCTACTAATTATAATGCTGGACTGGAAAAGTCCAGGTTATTTTATGTTATAAATTCATTCATATATCTTCTCTTATCCTCTCTGTCTGGCAGAACTATTTCTGATATCAGGCTATCTTTCTAAGAACTTCTCTTAGCTTACTTGAGATCTACCTTAGTTCTATATTTTCCTAATTAATCTTCAGATATGACATTCCAGTCAAAGCCCTGTCCAATAATAAGTATTATCAATTTCTGAATCAATGCAACACACATTATTGAACGTATGCAAATAACCCTTCTGCCACAAAAGAATATTCCCAAATATTTTGCAATTCCAGAGGTGTAAGGAAGGAAGAAAAGTTTATGTTTCCATTTAAAGAAACAAACAAGAAAATATTTTAACATATTGCTGAACCTATCAACAACTCAAAAGAAAGTAAACTGTTTAAATTGGGAAAATAAAGCATAGTGAAAAAAATCTCTGTCTCACTCTTTCTGACAAGTGCACACACCCTATAGCAAAAACCTCTTACACACACACACACACACACACACACAACACACACACACAATCTCTTTATGGAACTCCTCCTTCATACTATGAAGTGAATTTTATATCTCCTGTAATTGCTTTTTCATTTTTCTCTTGCATCTCATTGAGTTTCATAACAATGAATATTCTGAATTCTTTTTCTGACACTTCTGTGAATTCTTCTGTCCATTGCTGGTAAGGAGCTATTGTGCTCTCTTGGGGGAGAAATATTTCCCTGTTTTATCATATTTTTTGTATCTCTGTGCTGGTTTTCAGGCATCTGATGAAGTATTCACTTTTCCTTATTGTTGAAGAAGGTTTTGTAGAACTGGAGGGGTATTGGGGTGAGAGAACAATCCTGGATTCTGGGTATGTCCCTGGCAGAGGGCTGCATTTCCCAGATCAGAGCAGGGCTTGTGTAGCCTGTGCATGAGACAGTTCATTAAAGTTTGTGCGTGGCATCAGCTGGTTCGAGTATTCATTCCCCTGAACTTGAGACTAATGGAAGGACTAGTGCAGGAATCCACAGTGGTTATCTGAGGCTTGGAAATTTAGAGGAAAGTTTCCTTCATGTTTTTCCCCCAGAAGGGAAATCAGGAATGAAGAAAAGTTCTCCAGAGCCTCACCAGTTTCAGGCAGTTGGCTTCTCTCTGCTTTGGCAAGTAGAAACCATGCAATCTTGAATTTCCTGCTGACTTCCTCTTTCTCCCGAAGGTCCAGTCCCAATCTTCTCTCTGGAGCTGCTCTCAGGCAGTGACTATGGCATGAGTACCTACAGCCTGTGGAGGCAGCAGTCAAAAGCCCTCCCCTCAGTCGATGGCTATGTTCCCTTGAATTAGCCTAGCCTCTCTGGCACAGATGCAGCCAGGGACTGGGTGTGGGTGCTGAGGTGATAAGGAGGACAGAGCTGAGAGAGTAACCCCAGTGTGTTGTGTGGACTACATAGTCTAGGTCCAGTGACTCTGGTGATGCCAGTGAGTACATGGTCAGTCCAGATTCAGCGGAAGGCTGTCGGACAGCACCAATAGGGGACATATTCAAGTCCTCTAGAAGCTAGGTGATGTGGTCAAAGTCTAATCATTCTTTTCTTTACCTTTAAAAAAAAATCAGAAGAGAATATCAAATCATTAATATTTCTAATATTATTTGTTGATACACAGATGGTCATTAAATTCTCTGTGTTTCCATGTGATTCAGATGGTTCATGATCTTAGAAGCATAAAGATAACATAGAAATCTATAACTGTAGCCCAGAATTGCTTTTAAAAGTCAATGCTTATAAATACCATTATTCTCACTATTTTCTACAACTCTGATCTACCTCACTTAATATTGTCCCCACTGGTTATAGTTCTGATTTGTGTATCTTAGTATGCCTTTACTTGTCTCACTATTCATAGGGCCTTTACCAGAATCTCACCTATACAAGCCCTTCCCTAAACTTATCTTTGGGATTTATTTAAGTTTAACAGTAAAATTACCAAAGTTTGGGTTTGGTGTATACTGTATAACTTCCAAGCATGTAATCTATTTAACAACCTTATATCCATTCACTGATCAGAAGGTACTGGTTTGGAAGAAAGCCACAGCAATTGAGGCAAATATCAGCAAAATAATGACAATGGATAAGCACTCGCCCTAATAACCAGCTTCAATATTGTGCCTGTTGATTCAACCTTTAAATTTAAAGCACCCAAGAAAAAACTAAAAGGAATAATTTAACTGAGTAAATTATCTAGCCATAGCTATTAAAAGTTGTGTAAAGGAGCAGTAGATATGGTAGTGAAGATAATGGACTCCCACACTTTGAACCATGGTTGGAGTCCTGGATATGATGGCTTCAAACTCATGTGCGTAACATGTGTGTGCATCCCCCAAGTCCCCAAGCTCATGCACCCTGGACCAAAAATAAATAATGACTTGGATAAATATGGAAATAATCTCAAATTTTTGCCTCAATTAGGAATGGAAATGATACTGGGAAAGTAAATGTTTCAACAAAAATCCATGTATTAAAATGTGGTTGTGATGGGATTCATATATTAGAAACTAGTATCTTACTACAGTGTTGAAAGGCAGGGCTTTTGGGAGAGGAATAGTATTAGATAAGATCATTGAGGTGGGTTCCTTTGATTGAATTATGGTTGGTTTATAGGGAGAGGGAATGAGGAGAAGAAATGGACACAGAGATACAGACGTGTGCCAGCTCTGCTCTGTGATGCCCTGCACTGGCCAGGAGCTCTGCTCAGAGTCCTCACAAACAAAAAGTCTCTCACCAGATGTAGGCCCTTGACCTTAAACTTCTGAAACTGTGAGTTAAATAAACCTTTATTCTTTGTAAACCACCCAAGCTCCTATTTCTGTTAACAACCCAACTTACTAAAACAGAGATGAACTAAACAGAACAAATAGAAAGAATTCACTTTTTTATTCACCCTTAAAGTTATTCTAATGGAATTATTTTTGTAGAGATAAACGATCTAGATTGGGATTTGCTTTAAAAAGACTAGAGATTTACTGACAGAAATGCTGAAAACACTGAGCTCTAAATAAGCTGAACAAAACAATCGAGCACATGTCTTAACCAGATGCCTACCTTGATTATTTTTATGAACAGTTATTCTGCTGCCCAGTTTTCTTATGTTCAGTTTTATTTTACATATGTGCACAAGCGAGAAAGAGAAATGAGAGAAAGTTCAACATTAACCATATTTAGCATTACCTTAGGGCATAACATATTCACCAGTTCAGTCACAAACTGTTCCAGAGAAAATGGGATGAAATCATAGTAACTGTTAAGCATGTCATTTTGTATTGAGAGCTAATATGAAAGACGATAGAGTCCATAAGGATATTATCCCTAATTCCTAAAAAAAAAAAGTACTTAAAATAAAAGGAGAAACAAAACAAAAACAGAATCACCACCACGACTGCCAACAGCAAAAACATAAATTAGCTCAAAGGGAGAAACACACCTCACTTAAATATGTGGCGTATCTGCATTGTTAAATTCGTGCTGATTTAAGTCCATCTTTATGTGATACACATCACTGCAGGGTAATGTGACCAAACAATATTACTTGGCACAGTCTACCTTCATAAACTACAAAATCTACAAGTCATATCAATCTTGAAATGAATGATTCTGCCACTTATATTGAGTATTTTTTATGTTTATTTATTTTGTGAGAGAAAGAAAGAGAAAAAAGGGAGATGGCCATGCACAACAGGGTCTTCACACCAAGATCCTTCCCCCAGCCATGAAGTCAGCCAGGGCCACAGCGCACCCAGTGTGCTCCGATGGACCTAGGAACTAAGCTCAGTGTCTTCCTTACAGCCTCCAGCACTACACAGCAGCACCACTGTGGCTGGGCTTGTATCAATTATTAATAGAGACAACCATAAACAGCTTCATTTACCTTCTCTGATGTATGCTAATCCATTTGGTCAGAAGCAAGCCATCTTTACTAAAAATGAGTTTCCAACAGTGGAAATTTTTGCTGACGAACAGGTGTCAAAATCATGCTGACATGAAAATGACGAGTAACCATGCCAAATTCACCACTCACCTTACTGAGTCATTTTTTTTTTCCAAGCCAAACTGTATCCAACTTTATTAAAGACACTTTTCATAAACAATCATGGTATTTCAGGCAGGACATGGGCAGACAATCGTTAACAGTATACAACAACTTTCAAACTCCCTTCTTCAATGGACTACCAAAATCAGAAAGCCACTATAAAACCCAGTGAAGTCTTCATCTGATGCTCTCAACAGGGAAAGTTTAGAGTGAGGGTTGACATTTCACATTTAGCATGTTGTTTAACAACTTTTCACGAGCTGGCCCTGACTTTCGGGAAATGAAGATGGCAGAATATCAACCTGTAGATCCAACAATACAGAAAGGGAACTGCTGCTCTTTTGAAGGATGCCATCTCAATGTCACTGGAAAGTCCAGATTGCCAGACATACTGGCATAACCAATTTCCTGTGGTCAGGTCCCCACAGGTCTCTGGTGTAAGGGAGTTAAGTCTATGCTGAAGGCAGAGACAGAGAGGACATAAAAGCAAATGTTAAGTTTTCTACACACAAGGCATCTGTGCCAAGGTGACTGTGTGTCAGGGAATCCCTCCTCTTGGGAGCCAACAGGAAGACTCTCAAAACTAGAAGGGAAAGATGTCCAAATCAATCCAGCTTCAGAGACATTCTATTAGTGACAAATGCCCCTTCCCAAAAAAACAACAATGAAGTGTTCTGTGTGCTATCAACATAGCTTAAAAAAAAAAAAAAGGTAAAACAAAATTCTGCATTTTTATAAAACTTGATAAAAAATAGTATTTCAAACCGTACAGTCACCAGAAGTACACAGTTATCAAAAATGTACACACTTCACTTGGCATCTCCAGCGCCTTCAGCTTTCTGTGCCTGGTCTGTTTTGGCATCTCCATTTTCTGCAGGGTTATTCCCATCCATGCCAGCATCAGCTTTTCCCTCTTTTCCTTTGGGTACCTTCTCTCCCTTCTTTGCAGGGGCCTTTTTAGGCTTGGGCTTTGACTTTGGAGGAGCAGGTTTTGCAGACAACCTTGCAGATCTTCTCTGTGGTTCATCCTTCACCTTGGCTTTATCTCCTTTAGCATCCCCTTCAGCCTTTCTCTTGGGCACGGTGGCGACGACGGCGGGACGTAGGCGCTGAATGTGGGGGATGCAGCGGCGCGCAGGCTTTGGTCGGTCCGGGGGTCGCTCTCGCCTCTTCTTCTTCACACTGCTCTACCTTACTGAGTTCTTGGCACCATTAAAACATCTCCTAATGCATGACTCCCTAATTCTGTTAGATCCTCAGCAAAATTCTTTCTTCTCAGAGATGTGGAAGCCAACTGTACTTTTTACATCGTTGTAGAAAAAGAGGTTTGACAAAAAGGTGTGCAAAGCCAAGTGAAGCTTGATCCTGTGTCATGGAACATGGATGTGTTTTTACTCTAATGCTTGATACTGAAAGATAGCATACAAAAGCATTAAGTGCAAACATCACAATATAGTTTGTTGGATTTTCACAACTGAATACACTCCTGTAACCAGAACTCAGCATAAGAAACAAAATCATCTGTGCCCCAGAAAGCCTTCTCATGCTCTTTCCCTATTACTGCCTACATAATCTCATATCCAACAGCGTGGGTTAGCCTTACCTGTATTGGCACATTATAGTAATGTGGTCATACAACATGGACTTCCCTCTGTGACTTTTTTCCTTCAACATTATTATATGAGTTCTTTCTATAACACTTGTTCCTTTACATTTTAATAAAAGTGGGTTTAGGGGAAAGACAGTGACATAGAAGCAAAATATGATGCTCTGTGAGGCAGAGCCACAGAGAAGGTCATTGTTTTAGTATCTGGAGACCTCCCAGAGTATGTTGGGCATAGTAGGGACTGGCTGAGACCGGGGTGGATCATGACATTGAGATCTCATTGTAGATGCTGTGTCTGGGTCTCTGTCTCTGATTATCTCTCTTTCTTAGCCAAGGAATAAACTTTTAAAAAAATGTATTTGCTTTTCTTTTTGGATTTTTTTTTAATTACAGAGGGCACAAGTGCATGCATAAGAGAAGAGAGAGAGAGAAAAAGCCAGAGAGAGAGATAGCACCTCCCATTGGGACCTGGCCATGCCGTAATGCATTTTCTTCTAATTCTCTATTACATAAGATTCCTGGGCACTTACAGCCTGGTGTGTTTCTCAAGTTGCCAGGACCAGGATTCAAACCTTGTTTCACCATGGGGATCTGGCGAAGGGTTCTCTTTTGAATTTCATCAGATATTTTAAAAACTCAGAGCATGCTAATCTGCAGCTTCTGAAATAATACAATTAGGGAGGACCAGCAGGTGGTGTGGTGGTTAAGGAGTTGGACACTCCCAAGTAGTCGACCACGGTTTGAATTTCAGATCTGGTGGCTTGATTTCTCACTTTCGCTCTCTCTCTCTCTCTGGTCAAATTACAATAAATGAATGAATAAATAAATAAAATTAAATAATTCTTCAAAAAATAAAATAAAAATCAGGAGACAGAACTCAAACGTATTAATTTTAAAGACTTTGTTGACATGTAAACTTATGGAAATGATTCTATTTTTATGGGTCAAAGAAGTCACCAGAATTAAGATTAAATTGAGTGGAAATGCTATTTGTAAAAATGCTGAAAACTGATTACCAAATATAATATATACATTTAAAAGTGACTGAACAGTCTAAATTTAAAAGGATAATAATAGATCATTTCAAAGACTTGATATACAGATAATAGAACTCTGAGGTAAAATGTTTTATATTTGGGAAGCATTTTTAAATTCTCAAAGCACTTCTTAATAATATCCACAGAAAATAAAAGAAAAACCTCATACCATTTTGCAAATATATTAATATTAAAATATTAAAATATTTGGGACCAGCAGATGGCAAAATGGTTACATTGCTGAATTCCCACATGGCTGATCATGGTTCAAGAGCCAGACCTGGTGGCTTGAAACTCATGCCAGGTGCATGAGCATGTGTACCCAAACTCCTGAGAGGAGAATGTAAGAGAAGGGGTTGCAGTGTGGCCATCTCCCCAAGGGTTGATTTCTCACCTTCTCTCTCTCTTTCTCACTCTCACTCTTGCCCTCTCTGTCTCTCCTGTGATTGCACATGTACTATAGCAAAAATCTCATACACACACACACACACGTGTATTATATGTGTTTACATCATATAATCAGTGAGTAAGGAATAAAACTCAAACCTCTGATCAGTCTGTCTTGGAGAATATACTGCTAAAACAAGAGTTTTTTTTTTCTTTTTTTTTTCAGTTAAGCAAAGTATTAATGAAATAACTCTGAGATTTCATTATAAGCAAAGAAGTTCCTTTTTCATTCATTCTTTCAGCATTCACGTTTGTTTTGATCACCTAATAGTTATAAGTCACTATGTGAAATATTGTGTGTAGTAAAAAAAAACCAAAATTCTGCTCCTAATATTTTTACTAATTGAATATATAAAAGAAATTGAAATTAAAAAAATTAAAGGAAAGAGGGAACCAGCAGTTAGCGTAATGGCTATGTCACTGGACTCCCATGTAGTCGACCGCGGTTTGTGTCCCGGAACTGGTGGCTTAAAACTCACACCGGGCGCGTGTGCGTGCATGCCCAAGATCCCGAGAGGAGAATGGAGGAGAAGGGATTGTGGCGTGACAATCCCCCCGGGGGGTGATTTCTCACTTTCTGTCTCTATGTCTCTCACTGTCTGCCTGGCGAGTGCACACGCCCTATAGCGAAAACATCTCCAAAAAAAAAATTAAAGGAAAGAAATAAAAGATTATTACTGATTAGTTTTTTTCCTTCTTATTTTCCTCCTTTCTTTCTTTCTCTTTACTCTAGAAAAGTGTAGCCAAAAAAATGGAGCTGAGCTCAGTGTACATTACTGTGGGAAAGCAGGATTGGGTGGTGCAGCTAAGTGTGTAGGAATTCAAGTCTAGTCGACAGTCATCTGTGTGAGAAGTGGAGGTAGCACCAACAATGGAAATGGTGTATGTGCAAACAGGATCCTCATTAAAAGTAAATCTATTTAAAGAATTTTATTATGGTTGAGGAAGTATGGACTACATTTACAGAAAGAAGAAATCTAAAGTAAAGCCAGCAATGATAGAGGTCAGACAGTGATGCAACAAGAGAGCGCAATGGTCTGAGAGCAATGTGCACCTGGGAAGACTTTCGGTTGAAGTCCAGAATCCTCCTTGAGTGCACCCAGCATATTTGCCAATGATCCAGGGCTGGCTGAAGGCTGGAGCAGATCATAGCAGCAAAAACCCCCAGTTAGAGGTGCTCCCTCTCTTCATCTCTCTGTCTCTCTCACTGATAGAAAAAATAAATAAACTTTAAAAATACTGCTGTGGTAGATTATAACTGGAAGATTTTGGCATGTATAGGAAAAGGCAGGAATATAATATAGATAGATATTCACTGATATACCTTGGGCACTGACCAACTTCCTTCCCTAATACAGAGTGTGCCTAGAGCCCAGATTTTGGTTTCCAAATACATTCTTCAAGAAGAGAAGCCAGAGCTTCATGGAAAACCTCCTGATTACAAGGCTAGGGCAGGAAATGATTCAAGGAATGATAGAATAATTTTAGAGCAGAAAGTAATGATAAACTTAAAAATTATGATACGTCCAAAGAACTCAGAAACCAGTTTGAAAGTGTTCTGTGTAGTCAAGTATTGGAGCAATTTCAACATAATAATGATGATGATGATGCTGACTATGAGCTATGGATAAAACAGAAATACATGAATACAGAAACAGAAATAAACAGAATATATATATATATATATATACACACACACACACATATATATACATATATATGTGTGTGTGTATATATATATATATATATATATATATACACATATATATATATCTGATTAGTAATATATAAATAGAAAGAACAAGTTTCTCTCAAAGTAGCAGGCCAACTCATGCAAGTAGTATGAAATTTAAAGTTACAAAATCACCATAATCATAATTATTTTAGCCAATAAATGTCAAGAGATGCTAAAACCAGCATGTAAAAGATTGATATGAAATGAGATACATGCATGTCTCAAAGTACCTCTCCAAATATTACAAAGCAAAACACAAAGTGTACCTTTAGAGTAGAGAAGCTAGAAAACATCACCCTGATTTTGTGATCAAAGTTAACATCACCAGTAATGGAAAAAATCAAAACCATGTACCATTTGACAGAATTCATTAAGAAGAACACAGAATCACTTCATGGTTTTCTTGCAGAGAATACCCTAATTCTAAGTTGAAGGAAAAATAAATAAAGCAAAATTTGAGGGCAATTTTACAAAATAAATGGCTTATAGTCTTTGTGAAAGCCAAGGTAATGAAAGTCAAAGAAATACTGTGGTATTGCTTCAAAACGAAGGGAATAAAAGCACAACTAAATGCAGCATGTGATGTTCAACTAAGTCTTATTACTATAAAAGACATTACTAGGACTGGAGAAAAACAAGGTCTGTGGTTTTGATAATACTAGAGTTTCAGTGTTGATTTTCTGGCTTCCATGAATTTGCTGTGGTTATGTAGGAAAATGTCCTGGTTTGTGAGAAATATTCTGAAATTTATTCTAAACTATCTTTTGGAAAGATTTTCGCTATAGGGCACGTGCGCTCGCCAGATAGACAGAGAGAGACATTAGAGACAGAAAGCGAGAAATCACCCCCCCCCCAGGGGGGATGGTCACGCCGCAATCCCTTTCTCCTCCATTCTCCTCTCGGGATCTTGGACACGCATGCACACGCGCCCGGCGTGAGTTTTAAGTCACCGGGTCCGGGACACGAACCGCGGTCGACTACGTGGGAGTCCAGCAACATAGCATTACTCTAACTGCTGGTTCCCTATTCTAAACTATCTTAAAAGCAGCACCTCACTCTCAACTTTCCTATGTGCTCACAATTATTTCACAGTGTGAGCCAACAGGTGGGGTGATAGTTGAAGTGGCTGAATCCCACATGAACAATGCTGTTCAAGTCCTGGATCTGACCACTTGAAAAACACAGTGGGCATGTGTGTGTGTGCATGCCCCAAGTCCCAAGAGAATGTAGGAGAAGGAATAGAGGCATGGCCATACCTACTGGAGATGGCTTTCCACTTTCCCTCTCTCTCTCTGTCTGTCTCAGGTGAGCACACATACTCTACAGCAAATTTAAAAGAATAATTACTTCAAAGTAAAATAATAGAAACAAAAAAGGGGTAATTAGTGTTTAATGGAGGTAGAGTTTCAGTGTTGCAAGGTGAGAACATTATAGAGAGCAGTTGTACAACAACCTCAATATACTTCATACTACTGAATTATGCACCCAAAAAAGGCTTAGTTAGTGAATTTAATGTGATGTAGGTACTTTTTCCCATAATAAAAGCAATGAGGAAAAAATGAATCAAAAAAAGAAAAGGAAGAGTATTGTTTAAACCTGTCCTTAATCTTGAACAGTGTAGTTTTGGGAAAATACAGATGACCAGAGTCTAACACCACAGATTAGTCTTCAATGTCTAGATCATGAAGATTTTTCAAACATTGCCAAGGATGCAAAAACACTAGCCACACATCACCATTTGCAAATGGATAACAACAGCTATGATAGAGTAGAAAATACACTTGATCCAGTTTAGAGTGTTCCATTTACAATAGTTTTATGACCATGGACAAATCACATCAACACTCTCATCTTTAAAGCTCTCATCTCTAAAATG
The DNA here is from genome assembly GCA_026018925.1 of Tupaia tana. Lineage (NCBI taxonomy): Eukaryota > Metazoa > Chordata > Mammalia > Scandentia > Tupaiidae > Tupaia > Tupaia tana. The sequence goes on from JAKSZU010000001.1 coordinate 51,246,431, forward strand.
GGGATAATAATTCCTCCCTCATAATATTGCTGAGCTACTCACAGGAGATAATGTAGATAAAAGCACTGCAGAAATATAAGGCAATATTATAATGGAGAAATTAATGAGTAAATTTCTCTCCTGTAAAAAGAGTCAAATAGTGTTCTATAACTGTATCGTGTCACTAAAATGGTTTTCTTTAACTGGATTTAAGTGCAGCAATACACTCTAGTGAGCCATTCTACAATCTTAGATGATACACCTAAGCAATACTTGGCTTTATATATTTAGAAACTAGCAAGCAAATTACTGAGAGCAATTCTCAGTTTCTCTGAGGGTGAGACCTAAGTGAAATCCCATTAGCAAACTTAAAACTGTTGAATTTTTTTTTGTTTTAAATCTCAGTGAGCCCTCTCTTAAAACTTTTTGTACGATCTTACCCTGGGAGTGGGAGGAGAGAGAATACATGGGGTCTACAAAAAGTAAGGGAAATGCCTATTATGAAAATAACTATGCGCAAATTTTCAAATAATTTTGCACCAAAATAAACTCCAAATTAAAATACTTTAGAGCCAACCAGTGCCATGATGATTAAGGTGTTTGGATCTCACATGGCTGACTACATGGTTTGAATCCCAGACCAGGAGTCTTGTAAAACACAGTGGGTGCATGTGCATGCATTCCGAAAATTATGAAAAGAGGTAGAACTAGAAGAAAATTACAATATGACCATTCCTCATGGTGGGTGTGACAGGGGTGATTTCTTACTTCCCTCTCTCTCCCTGTCCTTCTCCAGTGAATGCATGTGCCCTTCGAAAAAAATTTCAAAATAAATTAAGAAAATTAATTCCATTTTCCATGAACTTTTAGATTAACATATAATAATCATACATATTTTATAATAATCATGCATATTTGTGCATTACAGTGTGATTTTTCAATATATGAACACAATATCCATGTAACTACTACACACATCACCACAGTCATTCAGTATTATTTTATTTTAAAAATAGTCATTATCCTCTTTTTGTAGCTACTCTGAGATACATAGTCAGTTGTTATTAATCACATTCTTTCTACTGTATTTCATAATGCTAGACATTTTCCCACTAATCTCTAACTCTATTTCATTCATCCATATCCCCTCTGTCCTTATCCCTGGTCCTTCCTTGCCGTTTGTAGTCGTTCTTCATCTCTCTACAACTATGGCATCATTTTATTTTCACATCCTTTTAAACAAATTTTACTTTCAGTATGAAAAGTCTTAAGTTAGCTAACTCAGTTTTCAGGGTTTTTTTCTGTTCTGCTCTGGACAGTGGAAGTGTCTATATGATACTATATATTGGATTCCCTTTAACCTTGTCCCTGGAATTTAAAGTCATGAATCTCCAGTCTCTAAGAGAGTCCAAGATCAGCTGAGCAGGTCTCTGATAAAATAGTACTTTCAATGTAATTTTTAAACCCTATATCCATATTTCTCCTTAGTCAATATCAAGAAGATATTTCTCTTCCTACCAGGGACCAGGCTGGACAGTTTAGAAGGATCAATTCACTGCTGGAAAAAATAGTCACTCACTTTATTGTAGCAACATAGTTGGATTCAAAGACTAGCACAAGTATTTTTATAATTTCATTTTTAAATTTTATTTAATTAATTGATTTATATTAATTCACTGACCATCATCACAGCATACAAAATGTGATTTCTCATCCAGAATATACTACATAGTGGGTTAATCATACATGTTATTATCGATAATTTTTCATTTCTACCTTCATATATATATTTTTCCCCTATTTCTCACCCTCTGCCATGTCCTATCCTCCTCCCACACTAACTCTGGTATTTACTCTTTAAATATATATATATATATATATATATATATATATATATACACACACACATACACATATATATACCCTTGAAAACCATTTCAAACTGAAATTAAATTTGGTCAGATTTTGCACATTTAGAACATCTGAGTTTGAGAGTTTGAACAAATGTTTGAGGTCAGAGATTATGTTTTATTCATCTTTGTACCCTTAGATGTTAGAATATCAGCCGATATAGTCAATAAAAAGATTGTTGTTTGGGACCAGCATATGGCATAATGGCTATATCACTGGATTCTCATGTGGTCAACTGAAGTTCGAGTCCTGGACCCAGTGGCTTACCCTCACTCTGGGTGGGTGTGCATACATGCCCAAGATTCCAAGAAGAGAATGGAGGAGAAGGGATTGTGGTGTGGCCATCCCCTCAGGGGGATGATTTCTGTCTTTATGTCTTAATGGTGAGTACACATGCCCTATAGCAAAAATCTCTACCAAAAAAAATTGCTGATTAAAAATACACAAACCAGAGCCAACATGTGGCATGGTGGTTAAGGTGCTGAACTTCCACATAGTCAACCATTGTTCAAGCCCCAGACATGGTGACTTGAAAACTCATATCAGGTACATGTGCATGCCTCTGCCACTCTGTCTCTCTCACTTATAAAAGAACAAAAAAATAAAATAAAAAAAGCAAAAGTGCTGAATATTCATGCTGTGGATTAATCCAGATGACCTATAGTTGTTACTGATCTTTTAAATACTTACTCATTGACCTTATAAATCCATTCACTTTCAAGTTAAAAAGAATAAATTTCTTTCAGAAACTTCATTCTTTGTAATTTTTGTAAAAGTTATATATATTCATTTTACTCCATTAACTTCTATAAATGTAGGGAAATGTGTTTTAATTCAAATATTCAAACCACACCTCCCATTATATAAAGTTAATTGACACTAAATTACTCAGTTACTGACTTTTTGTGGAATATTGAAACAGTTTTTATTTTATTACCTTTATTAAAATAATGATCTTCAATATTAGACATCAATTCTATAGATTAACCCACTGAAATGTAGAATTTTCAGTATTTAAATTTTCTTTCTTTTTCTTTTTGGAGAGATCCTTGCTTTAGGGCACATGTGCTTGCCAGAGAGACAGAGAGACAGAAAGTGAGAAATAACCCACCAGGGGGGATGACCACACCGCAATCCCTTCTCCTCCATTCTCCTCTTGGGATCTTGGGCATACATGCACACACACCCAGCCTGAGTTTAAGCCATCAGGTCTGGGACTCGAACCACAGTTGACTACATGGGAATCCAGTGACAGCAATTATGCCAACTGCTGGTCCCAGCATTTAAATTTTCTAATGTTATTTAAACTGTAGTTTCATTCTTGAATAGACATTTCAAATATTTCATAGCTTCTAACATAAACACCCCAAACATTTCTATTTATCATGCCCTCACCATTTAAAAATATCATGCTTTTTCTAGTCTTCCTTCATTTATTTCTATGAAAAATGGCATGTACAGAGATGTCTGTAGGGAAAAAAAAAGGATGATTAAAAAGTGTTTCATTATCATTTTAGATTAACAAAACACATGAGTAGCTTTCTTTTGTTCCTTTTCAGTAGTCAGCTAATTTCTTAAATATTGCAAAGAAAATCACAAAAGAAAAAATACAAATAAATGCCAACAAATGCTACCTATGATATAGCACTGAATGTGAAACTTGGCAAGGATATTTATTATGGTGAAAAATAATGCTGAGGAATATTGGAGAAAATGAACTATTTGTTGTGATTAATTTGGGTTGTGCAATCATTTCAAGCATTCACTTCCAAGGTTTGCATACACTATTTTGGCATTTGGGAGTAATCATCACTGTGAAACTTTCACAAGTATACCTTGTTTCCACAGGTAATTAAGGTGACCTAGTTATGTCTGCATAAAGCTTACTCTGTGAATAATGCAGACCCACGGGAGACTAACAGGTCACCAACAGCAATCAATCTGATGGACAGAAAAGAAAAAAAAGCTTGTAGATATTTCTCCTTACAATTGTACAACTATCTTTATGATGCATTATTTCATCTGTTACATTCTGAAAACATAGAATATTTCCCTTGAACTATTCTGGGTCTCATTTTAGACTTCATTTAAAATTTGAATTGTTGATTTCTAGCTAATTAACTTATTATGGTAAGGCACATGTGCTCACCAGAGAGACACAAAGAGAAAGTGAGAAAGTAAGAAAGCAGGCCACCAGGTCTGTGACTTGAACCACCGTCGGCCCTGTGGGAATCCAGAGCCTTAACCACCACGCCATCTGCTGGCCCCAAAATTTGAATTGTTGAGGATGATAACTCCTTATCATTAGCTAGAAAGGGAATTGAAATGCAGTTTTCAAAATGAGCATTTAATCTTATTGATCTTCAAATGCATGGTTAAATAACTGTTAGTACGTGTGTGTGGTTAACAAATCCTTGACTGGCGCTCTCCTGTTTATTTCCATAGCCTTACAAATGCTGTTCCACAGCAAGCCTCTCCTGCCCCTAAATTGTTCTGTCCTTCCTGGGGACATATCTGAACCCAAAGAACCACTTCCTTAAACAATACAAAGTCAAATTTCTGGCAGTTAATTGATTTCACTGAACAAGCTAAAGAATCTGGTTTCCATCGTCAACCCACAATACGCAACTTCTGTCATTTTTATCCCCCACAAACTTGAAATTTGCTGCAGAAAATCAATGCATCAGGTACACCACACCAAGAACATAATCTTGCTCAGTATAAAAAGGTCACAAGCGTGTTTATTTAAAGCATACCTCAGGTTAATTAACAGACACATTTTTAGAAAAACTAAACCAAAAATAAACACAAATATAAAATAATTCAAACAAGCTGAAGTAGATTTAAGCCCATATTTGTTTTTTTTTTTACCCTACCTTTTAGTGTTATGACTGGGATGACATGAATAGTCTAGTTCACATTTTACTTACAAATCAGTTTTTCTTCTCCATTTCTAGAAAATACTAACAAATTAAACTCAGTTTCTTAAATGGTATTGTCTGTGCTCCTAGAAATTAAAACTCTAGTAGCTCAAACTAAAGCATATACAAAAGAAAAACATGAGCTATTAAATATGCAAGGCACTTGCATTCTCTCTTGAATCATTATTTAATTAAAGAATGACTTGTTATCATACTATACATGGACATGATACTTGAATAGAAGCTCTGATTGCTTTAGGGTGAATGCCATGTGCATTTTTCCTGGAGTCCCTAATAAGTGACACACTTGTGTCATTACATTTGAGGTGAAGCAGAAGCCTCTGTCAGATTCGATTCACATGGGCAATCCCCAGTGGCAAAACATCTGATTAACTAGCAAAGCCACTGTCGTTAACAGCTGTATCATTGGAAGCGTGGAAGTATTCAGCCTATTTAGTAGCCGAATGTATTATCATAATCACTTTCCCTGTGGCTCATATCCAAGAGATATTAACTACTACCCAAATAAATTACTATTAAAATGGTTAGGCATAAATGAAAGAGTATATGTATAATTTACATTGACTATCTAGCCCATATGTTCTATTAGTCATCAATAAAACTTGTTTGGTAATACATATATGAATGATAGTAACATCGGAAGAAGCTTTTTTTTTTTTTTTTTTTTTTTTTTTTTGAGAGGTTTTTCGCTATAGGGAGCGTGCGCTCGCCAGACAGACAGAGAGAGACAGAGAGACAGAAAGCGAGAAATCACCCCCCAGGGGGGATGGTCACACCGCAATCCCTTCTCCTCCATTCTCCTCTCGGGATCCTGGGCACGCACACACACGCGCCCAGCGTGAGTTGTAAGCCACCGGGTCCGAGACACGAACCGCGGTCGACTACGTGGTAGTCCAGCGACATAGCCATTACGCTAACTGCTGGTTCCCGGAAGAAGCTTTTGATGACTTCTTCATTTGTAAGTTTTCTCGGTTGGTGTAGCAAAACCCTTAAAATTTCTCTAAGACCTGGAATAATTTTTTTTTTTTTTATTATGGATAGCTCTATTATTCTACATAAAGTATATTCTCAATCTTGTGAGTCCATTTGTGTGACCTATTAAGGTGCCAATGGCTGCGTCTTTTAATTATTTAAACCTATTAATGAAATGACATTATTTTTCTTTTTCTTTTTTTTTTTGGAGAGGTTTTCGCTATAGGGCGCGTGCGCTAGCCAGACAGACAGAGAGAGACACAGAAACAGAAAGCAAGAAATCACCCCCCAGGGGAGATGGTCACGCCGCAATCCCTTCTCCTCCTTTCTTCTCTCGGGATCTTGGGCACGCACGCACACGCACCCGGCGTGAGTTTTAAGCCACTGGGTCCGAGACACAAACCGTGGTCAACTACGTGGGAGTCCAGCGACATAGCCATTACGCTAACTGCTGGTTCCCAAATGACGTTATTTTTAAAACCATATTAAAAAATCATCATTCTTTAAAAAATCAAAGCACTTAAACAACACAAAAGATTCCATTTTGATAAATCCTATCAGTTTTGTGAATGATAAGCACCCAATATAGTTTAAAAAAAAAAGGAAGAAAGAAATGAAAGTGGAAGGGAGGGATGGAAAAAAATTGTCAAATATAAATATGGTGCTGGAAGGTAAATAAAACTTCCTAGTGTAAAATTTATAATTGAATTAAAGTCTGTTGTATTTTGCTTATATAAAAATAAAAATAATTTATCCAACCTTTAATTATATTTTTAAGAAAATTTATTTCAATACTTAGTCACGTATGACATCCATTTTGTTCATCTATTACAATAAACTTAATTATTTGCTATTATCTCTTGTTTACTATCTTATTTTACTAGACCCATTGACATGTCATAACCTTTCATCATCCTCTGGAACAGAAATTAGTTTAGAGCACAATAAAAACATTTATAGTAGTTTAGATTACTTGTATCATCAGTTGGTAGTGGACATTCAAGAAAAACTGTAATGAATGTTTATATAAAGACAATATGTTTCAATAGAAACATTTTTAAAATGCGTATCTACTTCCTGAGTTTCGCAGCAGCTAGATGGAAAGAAAACTGTAAGAAAACGTTAAGTTAAACTTCAAGATCTTAATATTTAAGCAAAATAAAATGAAGATGTCTAAAATTGTAGTACTATTCTGAAATAGCACTAATAGTTGATGTTGTTTAAGTCCAAACCATGCTACCTAAATACTAAGTGCAGGTACTTAAGTTGGTATGAAGAAGTAAAATGTAGGGCCAGATGGCCACACCTCAGTGAAGCCTAGTGCTCTAAATGGCTGACCTGGAGAATTCATGGCCACCCAGAGACTTCCTTGGGTCCACTGGACACATAAGTACCCATGATCTAGAGCTGACTGAGACTGGGGGTAGATTGTAGTGTTCAAATCCTGTTGAGGGTATTGTCTTTCTGTCCCCTTCACTCTGTGTGTTTTTCTCTCAATCATGGAATTAAATAAATAAATTAATGCCAGCAGATGGCATAGTGATTACATTGCTGAACTCCCACAGGATCAACCACAGTTCAAGTCCTAGACCTCGTGGCTTGAAAACCACTCCAGGTGCATGTGCATGCATGCCCAAGATCCCAGAAGTAGAATAGAGAAAAAGGAATTGTGGCCATCCTTCCTATGAGGTGATTTCTCACTTTCCTTCTCACTATCTCTGTCTCTGTCTCTCTCCAGTGAGCACACACAACCTAAGGCAAAAATCATCCCCTGGGGGATGGTCATGCTGCAATCGTTTCTCCTCCATTGTCCTCTTAGAATCTTGGGTACACATACACGTGCACCCAGCATGATATTTAAGCCACCAGGCACAGGACTTGAACCATGATTGGCCATGTGAGTCCAGCAATATAACCGCTACACTATTTGCTGACCCCAAAGAAATAAGTTTTTATACATTTTTCTTTTTTATTTTTTCTTGAGAGAGAGATTTTTGTTGTTGGGTGTGTGTGCTTGCCAGAGAGACAGAAAGCAAGAAATCACCCAAACCCCACCCCCAGGGAATGGTCACGCTGCAATCCCTTCTTCCTTCTCCTCTCAGGATTTTAGGCACGTGTGCTAACATGCCTGGCATGAGTTTCAAGTCATCAGGTCTGGGACTTGAACAGCAGTCAACCATGTGGGAGTCCAGTACCTTGACCATTACATCACTGGCTGGACTATATACATTTATTTTTAAAAAGACCGGTTTTTAATTTACTTTTCACTTTATAACGGGAAGAACCTTTTGATTTTTTTCAAACCCAGAAGAGTAATTATTATTTAACAGTACACTTGTACTCTCTTACCACAGTCTTATTTTCAGTTACCTGCACGTTTATAATATTGTATCAAGAATTTCAGAAATAAGCAATTCATAAATTTTAAGCTCTTCATCACAATCCCCATGTCATTCACTGGTTTCATCTCACTATGTGGACACTTTGTCATCTCTCATCATAAGGTAAACATTGAGATATTTTATTTTACTATTAGCTATTGTTGCTAAACTCTTATTATGCCTAATAAATGAAACTTTATTATTCATATGTATGTATAGGGAGAAAACATAATATGTATTGGGTTTGGTACTCTCCACACTACCAGACATTTACTGAGACTCTTGAAACTTATCTTCCACAGAGAAGGAGGACTTCTTGTAGAGCAAAATAAAAATAAATAAGTAAATATATTCTTACAATATTAAAAAAAGTACTTTAAGGGTAACAAAATAGAAGTAGTATGAGCAATTAGTGAAAGTGGTCATAATCCAATAAATGCTATATTTTTATTGTCTGCTTTTAAAGTGTTCTAATTCAATGCTCTGAATGCTCTTTAAAACTGTGCAGAGTCTCTCCAAAGGACAGACTAATTACCAACTGTTAATATTTAGAATACACTTGGGGAAGAAAAATAGGACTTCAATTTACAGTAATAATTTTGGCATGGAGTTATTCCAGCAATAAATTGTCACAGCTGCTCAAAGTGTGATGACACCCATGAAAATAAAATAAATACAGTTATAACTTCCTGGTAGCTCCTGAAACACTTTGCCAAGCAAAGTTAAATATTTGTCTATGTTCACAAATTATATAATGAGACTTATACCTTACGATTGCATCAGGACTGTGAGTTTAAACACAGTTTTTAGATATGGCATGAATATATTTTTTTTCACAAGTGAACAATACCAGCATTTACCTTTTATACTTTCCCTATTGTATATTATTCATAAGAGGTTCTTATTTTAAGCTACTGATAGCCAAATGACTTCCAAATTATTCAAAAACAAAAGCCTTATTGTTTCAGCCCACTTTATGTTTCTGTGACAAACTGAAAAATCTTACCAATACTATCACCAACATCCTCCCACCCCCAGGAATTCTGTGCTTCTGTCAGCTGAAAGCTTTTTAGTAGTCTAGACATCTGTTTCTGCAAAGACAGACTTATAGGCAAGTAAAACAATGTCCAAGTTACTCAGAGCAAAGTTAACGCATTTCCTGTCTCAGCAACTCCTGAAAACCTAACCCCTCACAGGCTATTTGCATGAGTGAAAAGTTTACAGATGTGATCTTGCGCTTTATTGTTAGGACAGAGCAAAGTCTCTCTCCCTACGCCGGTGTAAACTCAGTCTTGCCATCCCAGTGTAGAATGACTCTCCTATCTATAAAGGAGGCAGGCCAATCTCACTTTTACAACTCAATTCAGTGCGTTCACATGCAATAGATGTACCTTCTACTCATTTGGCAGTTGGGTAAATTCACTTTATAAGCTAAGTGATACATTGTGATTAAATGTATGAAATAAATTAAAATGAAAAAAAGAAAAGGCACTTGTGCTATATCCTCACTTTTCATTCCCAACAGACCCTGTGAGGTAAATATCTATATCTTCTCTAGTGTGAAAATATGATTTAGATGTGAATTTTATGTTTCTCAAAATACTTGTGTTTTGGAACCAGCAGTTAGCGTAATGGCTATGTCGTTGTTGACCGCGGTCTGCGTCCTGGACTCGGTGGCTTAAAACTCACACCAGGCACGTGTGCGTGCGTGCCCAAGATCCCGAGAGGAGAATGGAGGAGAAGGGATTGTGGCGTGACCATCCCCCCTGGGGGGTGATTTCTCGCTTTCTGTCTCTATGTTTCTCTCTCTCTGTCTGGCGAGTGCACGCGCCCTATAACGAATAAAACTCTCAAAAAAAAAAAAAATACTTGTGTTTTTACTTACTGAAAATTCAGTTATTTTAAATTACAGTGATGTTAAGTTTTATTGGCAGCTTTCTTCCTTTATTTTTCTTTGCAATTCGGAACACTTGGCTTTTTACTATTGTCTCTTACTGTTGTTCTGTGACTACCTGATATTTATACATTACCTGAGATTAACAACACCATTACGGAATAGAGCCTGTAGAAACTAAAACAAATGTACCTTTGAAATTGCTTTGTAAGGCACTGTGTAGTACAAAAATAAAATCTAAAAAAAAAAAAAAATCCTTAGAAGGATTTGTAATTTTCTTTAGTTTAAGTTAACAATAATTTATACTGACAACCTATTTACAGGAATTTTGTTCACTACTAGAGGAAACTACTAAGATACTACCATAATATATAGAAAATACTTTTGAGCAATTAAAAGTATACTTACTAAGTTATCTATTTATAATTCTGTCCATGTTCTTTTTTTCTAACTCCTTCTATTCTCTGTACAAGTTCTTCATTCTTAATTCTTCCTAATCATATATCCATAACCTATTGCTTTCTGTACTTCCTATCTGTAATTTATCTCTCTACTCTAAAGGTGGATCTTTCCATATGTCCATGGCCTACTTTTCTATAACTTCATAAATACTTAAATTTTAACCATTGGCTTCCACAGGTGCAGATAGAGCCAAGGTGGACGACATATCAAATTAGGACATATGTTCCAATAAAAATAGTGGTGGATTCCCACCCCATAATCCATTAGGTTACTGTATACTCCCTGTTTAATTGCTTATTCATTAAATATTCCTTTTATTTATTTGCTATGTGTCTATTTCTGAGTATTTTTTTTTTCAATTCTGAACTCTTATGGCATCTAAGGAATCATGCTTCCCAACGGAGCTATCAGTTCTGTCTGTTTTTGCTTTATGCAAAGCATAATGTCAAGGCCTCTCTTGACTGCACCTTATAGATTGGGAAGATGAGGATTAGGCAAAGAATCATGATGGTCATCAAGACGAGAGAAGGTGTCATAACTTAAAGCTGTTTCCAAATAAATTGATTATGACATTGCACAAAGACACAAGTCACTAAGTTTTTAAGGGTTGTACAATACGATACTGTTTATATTCTAAAATATCAGTGATCTCTATCTACAATGATGGAAGAAGTCTATCCTATTGTATTTACTAGCTTTGATATCAAATTTTTTTCAAAAACGACAAAACCTTTTACTGTAGGTTAGTGGCCAGAAAATAAGTCTCGCATTTGAAGGAACCCTAACATTGTAAATTTAGTGATAATAATTAAATTCTCAGGGAAGGAAAAATGGATTTCAAATACACCATGCCATCCCATATCTTTCATTTATGTTTTATAATGCATATTTTGGAGAAAGATACTCACTTTGAATAGATAGATGTCACTACTAGGTAGCTTTATTCTCAATCGCTTTTGCTTTACTTATAGCATTTCCTATTCAACACACCTTTAAACTGGATTGGAAATGAAGTGATCTTTACCAGTTAAGTATCCTCTCTTCCTGTCCTCTAAAATGGAAGTCAATAAAAAATACAGAAATTAAAATATATGTCTACTGCAAAGTGATTAGATATTAATATTTTTATGATGAATACTCTCAACAAATAAGGTATAGAAAGTATGTATTTCAACATAATAAAAACCAAATATGACAAACCCATAGAACACATAGATAGCCAATATCACACTGGGGAAAAATTGAAAGTTCTTTTATTTTTTAGAAGTAGAATAAGATGAGAATGTTTCTTTTTTCCCACTCCTATTCAATATAGTGTTTATAGTGTTAAAAATGTTAGCTAAATCAATCTTGAAAGAGAGAAAAATTAAAGGTAAACAAAGTGGAAAATAGGAAGTCAAATTGTCACTTTTGCAGGTAATATGATTATCTACAGAGGAAAACCTTAATAATCTACCAAAAAACTATTGAAACTGATGCATCGATGCAAAATTGATACACAAAATTTTAGGTTACAAAATCGATACATGGGAACCAGCAGTTAGCGTAATGGCTATGTTGCTGGACTCCCACGTAGTCCACCGCGGTTCGTGTCCCGGACCCGGTGGCTTAGAACTCATGCCGGGCATGTGTGAGTGCGTACCCAAGATCCCGAGAGGAGAATGGAGGAGAAGGGATTGCGGCGTGACCATCCCCCCTGGGGGGTGATTTCTCGCTTTCTGTCTCTATGTCTCTCTCTGTCTGGCTGGCTAGTGCACGCGCCCTATAGCAAAAACCTCTAAAAAAAAAAATCGATACACAAATATCACTATAGCATTCTTGTATACCAGTAATGAACTAGCTGTAAAAGAAATCAAGAGTCATCTCATTTACAATAGCTACACAAATAATTAAATACCTAGAAATAAAATTTAACCAAAGAGGGTGAGATATTTGTACAACAAAAATGATAAAAATTATGATAAACATAAATTGATGACAAAAACAATGGAAAGACATCCCATGCAGATGAATTGGAAGTATTGATATTGTTAAAATGTTGATACCACCCAGAACAATCTTCACTGTCAATACAATTCCTATCAAAATACCAATAGCATTCACGGAGAAAGCACTAATAATAGGACTGGAAGGTGATGTGGAGGTTAAAGCAATTGCATTCCATGTGGCTGAGTGTGTGATTCATGTCCCTAACCTAGCAGCTAATAAACCATGCCATGCAGGGCCAGAATGTTGCATAGTGGTTAAGGTGCTGGACTCCCACATGGCTTGTCACAGTTTGACTCCCTGACCAAATGGCTTGAAACACGTTGGGTGCCAAAATCCCAAGAGGAGAATGGTGGAGAAGAGATTGTGTTGTGTCCATTTCCCCTACGGGGTGATTTTTCACTTTCTCTGTCTTTGGATCTTTCTGTCTCTCTAGTGAACACACAAACTCGAAAGCAAAAATCTCTCCACAAAATGAAAGAAAGAAAGAGAAACACACCAGGCATGTTTGCATGTGTGTCTCAAATCCTGAGAGAAAAATGCAGTGTGACCATCCTTCCTAGAAAGTGATTTTTCACTTTCCTTCTCTCTGCTCTGTCTCTCTCTGTCTCTCTCTCTGGTGAACACCCATGCCTTATAGCAAAACAATAAACAAAAACAAAAACAACAAAAAAAGAGAGAGAAAGTAATAAAAAACTTTGTAGAATCACAAAGACCTCAAATAGCCAAATAAATCCTGTGTAAATGAACAAAGCTTGAAATATCACACAACCTGACTTTAAAATGTACTACAAAACTATAGCAAGTAAACTGCATGGGACTGGAAAAAAAAAAAAAAAAAAAAAAAAAAAACACATGGACCAATACAGAATAGAGCATTCAGAAATAAATTTATGAATATATAGTCAACTCATTCTTGACAAAGCATACAAGAACATTCATTGAAGAAAAGAGAGTATCTTAAATAAATGAGCCTGGAGAAATTGGATATTCATAGAAACAACTAGATCCTTATCCCTCACAATACAAACTAGGACATATGTTCCAATGAAAATTTAACTCAAAATGGGTTAAAGACTTAAAGGTAAGACCCCAAGCCATGAAATTATTAGAAGAAAACATAATGGAAATGCTCCAGGGCACTGACTAGGCAAAAATTTTTCAAAAGCATAGGCCACAACAGCAAAAATAGACAGATGAGATTATATCAAGCTAAAAAGCTTCTGAATAGCAAAGATAACAATAACAATCAGCAGAGTGCAGAGAACACCTACAAGATGGGTAAAATATTAGCAAATGATATACATCTATGAGAAATTAATAATCAGAATACATAAGAAACTCAAACAAAAAAATAGGCAAAACAAACAAAAATAAATAATACAATTAAAAATAGTCAATTGATCTGAACAGATAGTTCTCATAAGATAATATACAACTGACCAATAAGTACATGAAAAAATGCTCAGCATCATAAGTCATCAGAGAAATTAAAATAAATCCACAATGAAGTATCACTTCCCTCAGAATGTCTATTAAAAATTATAACAATAAGTGTTGAAACTGTAGAGAAAGAGAAATTTTTATGCATGGTTGATGATCATATAAATTAGTACCATTTATGGAAAACAGTGTGGTGGTGTCTTTAAAATTGAAATAGAATTACCTTATAATTCAGTGTTTCTCCTTTGGGATATATACCTACAGGAACAGAAATCAATATATTGCAGAGATACCTGCACTCCCAAGTTTATTGCAACATACTCACAATAGCTAAGATATGGCATTAACTTGTGCTCATCCATAGATTAATGGATCAAGAAAATGTGTTTTAGGGGCCAGCATTTGACATGGGCTACCACATGGCCAACCATGATTTGAGTCCCAGACCTGGCAGCCTGAAAATCATGCCAGGCACATGTGAATGTGTGTTCAAAATTCTAAGAGGAGACTAAAGGAGAAGGAATTGCAGTGTGGCCATCCCCACTTTGGGGTGATTTCTCACTTTCCCTTTCTCTGTCGCTGTCTCACTCTCTGATGAGTACACATGCGCTAGGGGGGAAAAATATCTTAAAGAAAAAAGAAAATATGTTTTATATACACAATGACTATTATTCAGACATTAAAAGGATACAATCCTGTCATTTACAGAAACAGGGATAAACCTGGAGAAAATAATGCTAAGCAAAATCATACAGGGAATTAAAGACAAATATCATATATTTTCACTCATTAATAGAAGTTATAAGATTCAATTATATAGAAATAGGAAGTAAAATGGTAGATACCAAAAACTGAGAAGGGGAGTAGTTCTGGAGACTAGAGAAAACTTGCTTAACAGATATAAAAGTTTAAGTAGATAAATGGAATGAGTTCAAGAGTACTACAGCACAGTGGGGGGAGTACTTACAGTTTGTTACAATCCAAATCATATTTCAAAATAGCTAGAAGAGAGGATTTCAAGAGTCCACAACATAAAATAATTATGAATGTTTGAAAGGGTGGACGTTTCTTTGTCCTGATTTGATTACACTTTGTATACATGTATTGTAAAATCATACTGAACCTCAAGAATATGTACAACAATTATATATCAATTAAAAATTATAATTAAAATATATTTTAAATTAAATAAAAATTAATATATAAACAATGTCCCTGCTACTGATGTCTAGAGCAGCTGTGATTCATTGACAACAGAAGACAGGATGGATCTTGAGCTTTGTAAGACATATTCACGTGAGAGTTTCTGCTTCTGCCTCTGATTTTACAAGTTTGTTATGAGAACTAATTGAAAACTCAATTTGGGAAGGTACTTAGTTATTATGGACCCTCATTTAACATTAGTTTCATACTACAATGTTTTAAATAATTTTCACTTAAATTACTTCAGTTGACCTTTGCAACCACCGTGTGAAGTACGGTGGTCAGATACTATCTCTCTTCTGTAGATAAAATTGAATCCAATGAGATCAAATTTCTTGCCTTGTAACCCTGGTTTACAATATTTTATCTACTACATGATCTCTCATGGACTTACTAATCTACTTAAAGTCCCTAAGAGGACCTTCTAACAAATAGACTGAGCTCAGCACAAAGGGTAACCTGACCATCATGAGGATCGAAACAATAAGAAGAGCAACTGTGTTTATTGATGAAAAGTTATGTTATTTTTGAGGAATAATAACATAATTGCATTATGTTCTCTGGAAAGTTTTTTAGCAGACTACAGTTGATACTGAAGGGAGGAATCCCAACTATTTAGGCAAAAGGTATGGCAAGATAGATAACCTAGAAACAGAGGAGTCATTTTGAGAAGTAAGAAGAGCATATGCATTGCAATCCAAAGTTATATCAGCAGACCAATGCAGAGGGTCAGTTTCAGGGAAGTCTACTGGAAAAATGGCAGTACCATCAGGGCTAAATTCTTTTTCCCACTTGATAGAACATGTCTGTACATGCACATGCACCTGCAAAAGAGAGAGTGAGAGACAAGCACCCTTGACAGGGTATCATCATGCTGCAATTCCCATTCCCCAGCTTTCCAGTTTGTCAAGATTCTGGGCATGAGTGCACACCTGGTATGTTCCAGACCAACTGGGCCAGGAATCCAAACTTGTATTGAACATGTGGCTTACAGCACTGCAATTCAGTATGCAAATAATGACAGCACCATGCTAGGCCCAGGGATACTTCTTGTTTATCGCATGTATATCTACAGTCACTTGACATTATGCCTTACGTACAGTATGAGTTCAGTACATATTGGGAGAAGAAATTAATACTCTACTCTAATGTGCTTTCTAGTACATAAATATTCAACTTCTTTTCACTTATAAAGAATAAGTGAATAAATGAATGGTATTTTTTGGATCTCCATATGACTTCTATATAAGTGAATTGAGATAACTTTATGAAGCAAAAAAATCATTTGCTGGAATTCCTTTTGTTTGCACACCTATTTTAATGACCATGAACTTTTTAAGATTTTTTTTAATATTTAAATCTGTATAATCAGCCAAGTATTTAGTAGAGTGTTCAGTGTATTTTGGTCTTTAAGTAGGATGACTTTAGTTATATGCTGGTTCAAGCAATATGTAAAAAAAAATATATATATATATATACATATATATATATATATATATCAGATTTTTCATCTTATACTAAATGTATACACTCTCTTCACCTTAAACATTTAAGTTTAAGAAAAAAAATAAAGTCATAGAACTCAAAATGCAGGTTAATAAAGAAAACAAAGGATCGGGAACCAGCAGTTAGCGTAATGGCTATGTCGCTGGACTCCCACGTAGTCAACCACGGTTCACGCCCTGGACCCTGTGGCTTAAAACTCACGCCAGGCGCGTGTGTGTGCGTGCCCAAGATCCCGAGAGGAGAATGGAGGAGAAGGGATTGCGGCGTGACCATCCCCCCTGGGGGGTGATTTCTCGCTTTCTGTCTCTATGTCTCTCTCTCTCTGTCTGGCGAGCGCACGCGCCTTATACCGAAAACCTCTCCAAAAAAAAAAAAAAAAAAGAAAGGATTATTATTTAAATATACTTTAGGATACTAAAGGCTTAAATACATTTAAGCTGAATTTATAACCATTTTCCAAAGGAGAAAGGAAAAAAGAGCAAAAAAGGACCTTTCTTAAAGGATACACATGATGAAATTTATTTATTTCCACTTATCTAAAATAAATGTTGAAATCTATTCCCATATTATAATAATACAGAAATTAATCAAATCAAGACATACTGATAAGAGGAACAAAGTTCTCCCATGAAAAACAAATAGAAATTCCTTTGTCAAAGTTTATAACACATGGCTGAAAACAAATTATTTTTCTGGATAATAATCAGGGTTAGAGTTTTTGTTAAAAAATGTCAGCATCAGGAACCAGCAGTTAGCGTAATGGCAGTGTCGCTGGACTCCCACGTAGTCGACCGTGGTTCGCGTCCCGGACCTGGTGGCTTAGAACTCACGCCCGGCGCATGTGCGTGTGTGCCCAAGATCCCGAGAGGAGAATGGAGGAGAAGGGATTGTGACGTGACCATCCCCCCTGGGGGGTGATTTCTCTCTTTCTGTCTCTCTGTCTCTCTCTGTCTATCTGGCGAGCGCACGTGCCCTATAGTGAAAACCTCTCAAAAAAAAAAAAAATGTCAGCATCAAAAAAGTAGGTTGTTGTAGGTAAGTCTACCATGTAACCAGGCACATTAAAAACACTTGGAATATATAATAATTTCATTAACTTACTTTAAACTGATCACATTCCATCCTTTTAAAGGTTCAGTCATCTCCTCACATTGCCATTAACATCAATCAATAAAAAATCCTTACTTACATAATTGCAGTGAAAACTGAAATTTCACCCTATATATCTCAATTAATAAGAAATAAGCTTAAAAAACTTTCAATATGATGAATTTCTGTATTTTCAAATTACCAGACTGGGCCAGCCCTATAGCCCAGTGATTAAGGGAGACAGATTCCACATGACTGATGATAGTTCAAATCCCATCCCAGGGAGCTTGAAAAACACACTGGATCTGTGCATGCATGTCCACAATCCTGACAGGGCTGAGAAATGGAGAAGTGACTGAGGCATAACTATGCTCTGCTGGGGGGTAATATCTCCCTCTCTGTCTCTGTCCCTCTGTCTCTCTGGTGAGTGCACATATCCTCTGGCAATTAAAAATAGAATACAAGATTGTTCCCTAAAATATTTGCATGGGCAATATTTTCCAAAGGTTCTCTAAAAATAAGGTTCTATGAACAAGTTCTCTTTAAAAAGTTCTATGCTCTTTATCTTGTAAATTTGCAATTAAGCGTAAGGGCTCAGGAGTTATGCAGCAAATAAAAGTACATTTATCAGGAAATAGTCATTGAGAGCCTACTACATAATACTAAAAAGACTGACCCCATATTTTCACATTGACCATTGACAGCTTTTAAATTTTTCTGTAATTGCCAGAGTATGTGTGATTGCCTGACAAGATGAGAAAAAACATTCTCCCAAGGAAGCATGGTCACATTGCAGTTCTTGCTTCTCCATTTCACTAGGATTTAGGGCATGTACCTAGGACATGTACACATCTATCTGACATGTTTCTCTGGCCATCAGGGCTGAGACTTCAGTCATTCATGTGGATCTGGTTCCTTAAGCACAGGGTGTTTGGTCGTTCCATAGAACTTATACAGGGGTTGTATCATTTGGGGCTTTCCAAGAAATAGATGCTGAGGTGGAACTCCATGTGATTAGGGAAAATGTCTGTGAAGGGAAAAGAGACAGGGTCAGGAATAGATTAAAAGAATAATGCAGTCTTCAACTACAAAAGGAGCAAAAAGAGGAAAGATTGCGTAAGAAAAGTCTGTGCAGGTCTAGAACTCCAGAGTAGACCAATGGGAATACCCGAGATGAAAAATGCCCATAAGCTGAGATAGATGGCTGTATGAAGACTCTACTGAGGGTGCTCCCACCCATGGATTTGTCTCTCTTTCTCAGAAGTAAGAAATAAATAAACTTTCCTTTTTTATTTTTTAACTTTTTTTAATTACTTACTTTGGTGTTATTCACTGAACATCATCACAGCATAGAAGATGCAGTTTCCCATTAAGAATACACTGTACAGTGGCTTAGTCATACATGTGATCATCACAAATAATTTTTCATTTCTTGTTTCATATATTTATATATGTGTATATATATATATATATATATATATATATATATATAAAACAATTATCATTAGGTGTTGAGAAAAGGAATAGGCATAATATTTTTAATACTAAGTACTTTTTAAACTACATTAGATACAACATGCTGGTTAATAAGAATTTCATTCACAAAAACAAATTGATGAAACTTTGAAAGGTTGGAGAACACAGATAAAATCTAGTTTTAGAATTGTTTGATTTAGACATAAACTTAGTATCCTTCTTAGTGATAATGTTGAAAATAAATTATGATATAAAGTTGAATAATTGAAATAAAAAATTCTCAAAAGCTAGGAACTATCTTTAAAAAGCTAATAACATAAAGCCCTTTCATTCTGAATTCTGAACTCCGGCATGTTTAAAATGATTTCTTGCTCTTCTGTCCCTGGCCCCAGGCAGCCGTGGGTTTAGTGCAGATATAGCCCAGTCCAAGAACCACTCCATACAAAAACAGTCCCAAAAATAGCACAGAAAAAACATGAAGAAACTTCAGTTACAAAAATATAAATCTCTCAAGTGGGTAGACCCCAAGTTCCCGAGGATCCTGCGCTTTGCCAAGAAGCACAACAGGAAGGATCTGAAGAAGATGCAAGCCAACAACATCAAGGCCATGAATGTGTGAGCGGATACTGTCAGGGCCCCTGTAAAGCCCAAGGAGGTTCAGAAGGGCATCTTGAAGGGCAGCAGCTGCAAGCTCAGTCGGCTTGCCTCCATCACTCACCCTAAGTTCATAAAAAGTGCTCACACCTGTATTGCCAAAGGCCTCGTGCTCTTTCAGCCAAAGCCAACAAAGTAAAGGCAAAGGCCAAGGCTCAGTCAAAGGCCCAGGCCCAAGCTTCAGCTCCATCTTCACTGACAGCTCCAGCTCAGGCTCCCAAAGGTGTCCAGGTCCCCACAAAAGCTCCGTAACAGAGGTCTCTACCAGTGTTAGGACAGAAGGACTGGTGATCCCTGGGCTGCTCTCTGTGTGGGGCTGCTGTCCTTCTGTACAGTGTGTACAAGTCAACTGAAGTAGGGGGGGAAAATTTCTTTTTTTTTTTTTTTTTTTTTGGAGAGGTTTTTCACTATAGGGCGCGTGCGCTCGCCAGACAGACAGAGAGAGACATAGAGACAGAAAGCGAGAAATCACCCCCCAGGGGGGATGGTCACGCCGCAATCCCTTCTCCTCCATTCTCCTCTCGGGATCTCGGGCACGCACGCACACGCACCCGGCGTGAGTTGTAAGCCACCGGGTCCGAGACGCGAACCACGGTCGACTACGTGGGAGTCCAGCGACATAGCCATTACGCTAACTGCTGGTTCCCGAAAATTTCTTTTAAGCCTGCAGATGGTGTGGTGGTTAAAGCGCTGGTCTCCCACATGGCCAACCATGGTTCAAGTCCCAGACTTGGTATCTTGCTTTCTCACTTTCCCTTTGTTTCTCTCTGTCGCTCTCTGGTCAAATTTAAACCATGAAATAAAGTCATCATAAATAAATAAATAATTCTTAAAAAAATAAGATTTCTTTTCACACAGTCCTAGATCCTAGCCAGAGGTAGTACTGGTTCCCAGTGTTCACATAAAGAAAAGCCCACAAAAAACACTGCAAGTAATGGGTTTTATTGAAGATTGTTTATTAAATCTTTACTCCTCTGAAATTAAGTACCACACCCAAAAGACTTGAAATGTGGCCCTGACGATGAGCAAATTTCTCTCTTTTTCTCAGCTCCATTTCTTGTTCAAGCCAATCTTAGGTTATTAGCATAGGAGGCAGATAAACAGTGCAGACATCTGCCTGAAGCTAGCTTACTATTCAGCTGTTACACCAGTGCTTGCATGCCTCAAAATGAGAGAGGCCAAAAGATAGTGAAGTAGGAGGGACAGTTGCCCAGCATGCCAGCTTTGTGAGGTGCTAAAAATACCACACTAGAAATGATGAGGCAGAGAAGAAAAGACTATCCAGGTGCTGGCACCTTGGGGGTGCTCAGAGCAGCCATGATGTTAATGTCCACTACCCCATCACAGAGCCGTAATTGAGTACCTGAGATAAGATTACAGGTTTGTCTCATCTGGGAAAGGCACCGAGTCCTCCCTCTATGTGTGCTCTCTTTCAATTTCACCACTGGACAACTAAGACCTGAAATGATGGGGTGATGTTTTAATATGTCTCTTTGTAAAAGTCCATTGTTAAACACTGGCTTGGAAATAAAAATGGGGGAGAAGATAATTCACTGTGCTTGTTCAGTTTAAAACAGGCAGTTAAAGCAGGCTATGTAGTGAGATCACCAGTGATGTGATATTTAACTCTCAGCTGCCAACCTCTGCTTTGATGGCTGAGACTGAGTGAGGAGAACTTTGATGAGGACAGTATTACAGGAGTGCTGCCCATTTACTTATAGCCAATCGGACAATATTGAAAATTTGCTTCTTTTTCCCCATTAAAAAAAAATCAGAACCTTAAAAGTAACCTGAGGTAAGGTTATAGACAATAAAAGTGTTGCTGCAAATCTTTCAGCAGTTATTTATAGAAATGGGAACTGGGAACCCACAGGAGCAAATGGAGCAAACGTATTGATGGAAGACATGGGTCCTACGACTTACTCTGAACCTCCTTGGGACACTCACGGAAATGAAGTACAATAAACCTTAAAAGCAAACCACTCAAAGCCCCAGACAGGAAAAAACATGTTTGGTAAGGAAACTTCCCTGACTGTGACCTTCTGTTGAGAACTCTCAAAGCATACACGCCACAGTAGAAAATAAATGATAGACAGCAAATTGGCAGAGGGGTCTCAGAGGACTAAACAACATAAAGGCACATAGTTTGTAAAGGCATGGATATTT
Source organism: Tupaia tana (assembly GCA_026018925.1). Classification (NCBI taxonomy): domain Eukaryota; kingdom Metazoa; phylum Chordata; class Mammalia; order Scandentia; family Tupaiidae; genus Tupaia; species Tupaia tana. Next base: position 51,268,495 of record JAKSZU010000001.1, read on the forward strand.
GTCACCGTAGCCCGCATGAAGGACACACATCATGCACACTTTTAATAATGTGTTCCATTACATTGGTGTGTGTGATTTGTTCTCCCACATCTATTATGTCAAACAGCCTGGCATTTGGCACATGCTTAATAAGGGCTGCAGTCAACTAGGTAAATCTTTAATTATGATGGCACACACCTACACATTACAGCTTCCTTTATGAATTTTTCTTATGTTAAAAGTATTTAAATGTAACCCTCCTCTACTACACTATGGGAAAATCTCGATCTGGTAATACCCAGGAGATATGCATGTAGTTCTAAGAATATAGGAGGTATCCTGCTAAAGTGACAGAACAATCATGATTTTCTAAAGTAAACAATGAATGAATAGCTATAAATTATTTATTGAGTATGTTTCATCAGAGTCTAGACAATAAAGCTATTTTATTTATTTATTTATTTATTCATTGAATTTTTTTGAGAGGTTTTTGCTAAAGGGTGCGTGCGCTCGCCTGAAAGACAGAGAGACAGAAAGCAAGAAATCACCCCCCACCTCGGGGGGGATGGTCACACTGCAATCCTTTCTCCTCCATTCTCTTCTCGAGATCTTGGGCATACATGCACACACACCCAACATGAGTTTAAGCCACCAGGTCCGGGACTCAAATTGCAATCGGAGTCCAGCAACATAGCCATTACTATAACTGCTGGTCCCAATACAGTTATTTTTAATCATAAGTGAAATTTTAAAATCTGATCACAATTTGTAAGAATAATATCTTGTTGCTTCTTTGAAAATAGGTAATAAAACATTGATGATGGGACCAGCAGTTGGTGTAATGGCTATGTCGCTGGACTCCCGTGTAGTCTACCATGGTTTGAGTCCCGGGATGCATGTGCGTGTATGCCCAAGATCCCAAGAGGAGAATGGTGGAGAAGGGATTGCAGCGTGGCCATTCCCCCAAGGGGTGATTTCTGACTATCTGTCTCTCTCTCTGTCTTTCTGGTGAGCACATACACCCAACAGACAAAACCTCTAAAAAAATAAAAGAAAGAGTGACAAACGTTCTTTAATGTCATGACATTGCAGTGATATAAACAGTGAGACACACATTTTAATTATTTATATTCATGTTACAAAGAGCATAATGATGACTGTTGAACCATGGCTAATATGGTATTTTCTTTTTTTTTTTTTTTGAGAGGTTTTATTATGTTTTTTTTTGCTATAGGGTGCGTGCGCTCGCCAGACAGACAGAGACAGAGAGACAGAAAGCGAGAAATCACCCCCCAGGGGGGATGGTCACACCGCAATCCCTTCTCCTCCATTCTCCTCTCGGGATCTTGGGCACGCACGCACACGCGCCCGGCGTGAGTTTTAAGCCACTGGGTCCGGACGCGAACCACGGTCGACTACATGGGAGTCCAGCGACATAGCCATTACGCTAACTGTTGGTTCCCACATGGTATTTTCTTAAAAATAATACTAACAGGGGCTGGCAGGTGGCCTGGTGGTTAATGGTGCCAGACTCCCACATGGTCAACTATGGTTTAAATCTTCGACTGGGTGTCTTTCTTTCTCACTTTCCCTCTCTCTTTCTCTTTCTCTCTCTCTGGTCAAATTGGAATATAATAATGATAAATAAAGGTAGATAAAATAATTTTAATTACATTAATATAAAACAATTAAATCTACTTTTAAAATACAATGTTGCTTAATTATAAAATATTATATTATTTACTAGTTCATTTAGTTTTACCTGACCATATCATAATATATAATTTAGCATGGTATATAAAATATGAATACTGTAAGAAGCTTCATTTTCCTTCTAAAGTAAATATAAAGAAACAAGGAGGAAAATAAAACTAAAACCAAAACTAAAATAAAGTTAGCAGTGTGATCAGGGCTTGCAGTTTCCTAGTAGAAAGTTGGTCATGATTTGCACTCTCAGCTTTCCAAAACGTAATCCAAAAGAGAAAATATAATCACATAGGATTCTCAGGACTCATAAAGCAAGCTATTTGTCAGTACTAAGTATTCTCAATTCTAATACTTGAAGGAAAAGGTCCAGTGTTTCTTTTTAAGAATATCACTTTGGGGAACCAGCAGTTAGCGTAATGGCTATGTTGCTGGACTCCCACGTAGTCCACCGTGGTTCGTGTCCCGGACCCGGTGGCTTAAAACTCACGCCGGGCGTGTGTGCATGCGTGTCCAAGATCCAGAGAGGAGAATGGAGGAGAAGGGATTGCGGCGTGACCATCCCCCCTGGGGGGTGATTTCTCGGTTTCTGTCTTTCTGTCTCTGTCTGGCTGGCGAGCGCACGCGCCCTATAGCGAAAAAACCTCTCCAAAAAAAAAAAAAAAATGAATATCACTTTGTTCAGTGAACGGTATGCTCACCACCGTGCGAAAAGCAAATAGAAGTCAGAAGAGTGTTTTAATGATGTTTCTCAATGGAGTCCTATCATATAACCTGTATAATTAACAAAAGTTATTCTGGGCTGCTTAAAATTATGTAGTCTCTGTACATTGGGTTTTGATGTTTTTATTCAACCCAGAAAAGGTATCTTAGATCCTCTACAATGATGACTTTTAAATACACTAGTGGGTCTTGTACATTAATTTTCAAAAAAAGAGACCACATTTTTATCTGGAGCCTTCAGAGTCACACATTTCAGTAGTTGTAAAATAGTCAACTCAAGTACTCTTCATTGACTTCAACTTTTACATATCAAATCACAGATGTCAACACCAGTTACATTTCAAAAATTTTTTTCGAATATAATATAAAGTGCAATATTTAAAAGTCATCATTGATATAAAGTTTTCACTTAAAATAGATTTCAGGTATCATCAATCAAGTGTGACCAGGAAAAATACAATATACAATTCTTCTTTCTTTTTCTTCTTCTTTTTTTTTTCATTTAGGTTATTGCTGTAGGGTGAACATGCTTGCCATAGAGAGACAGAGAGAGACAATGAGAGGGAAAGTGAGAAACTACCCTCCGAGGGCAGGGAGGACAGCCATGCTGCAATCCCTTCTCCTCCTAGGATTCTGGACACACACAAACACGTACCTGGTGTGATTTTCAGTCCAGAACTTAAACTGTGGTCAGCAATATGAGATTCTAACACCTTAACCACTACACCAACTGCTGGCCCCAATGTACAATTTTTTCTACTAAAACCAACCAGTGGAAGTATATTAGGACTTCTAAGGCATTCCACCAATAAATGTTTCAACCTCTATAAACTCTACAGTACAATTTTCCTCATTTTGGCATAATAAAGAATAGCCTGGCCAGCTTGTTGTCACCACATAGGCCTAACCTATTCTTGACCATCCGTGAGGACTTCTGAATTGGTGTCTTCATGAAACCAAAACCCCTGCACCTTTAATGAACTTAGTGACCCTGATCTCAAAAAAAAAAAAAAAAAAAAAAAAAAGTTTGAGCATTACTTATCTAGAATGAAATTTTCCATGAAGTTCTAAAGTTTAAACGTATATACATATGTATTTTTCAGTCATTTGTTTGTTTGCTTTTCAGAATACTTTCATGTTTATCAATTAAAAATTATGAAGCTTGACCAAGCCACTGTGGTGCAGCTGGCAGGGCACCAGTGAATGATTCTGGAGCCATCTGTGAAGGCCTAGAGATTGTGGAAGTATTGCTCTCCCTCTTTCTCTCTCACGGAAGACATAAACAGATAAACTTTGAAAACATTATGAGTCTTGGGGAAGCCACATGGTGTGGAGGTTAAGATGCTGGATCCCACATGGTCAACACTGTGTTCAAGTCCTAGACTCAGAGGCCTGAAAAACATCCTGGGCACACGTGTGTGCCTGCCTAAAATTATGAAAGGAGGATGGAGGAGAAGGAAGTGCATGGCCATTCCCCACCCACTGGCAGGAATGATTTCTTTCTCTCTCTCTCTCTCTCTCTCTCTCTCTCTCTCTCTCTCTCTCTCTCCCCTCTCTCTCTGTGTGTCTCTTCGATGGTACATGAAGGGTATGGTAAAAAAAAAAAAAAATTAAATCTAAAAAAAAAAAAAAAAAAATTATGAGTCTGTTTCCAGATGCTTTAAACTAAATATGTGGGTTGGAACCACATTATTTGCATCTTTTCTTTTTCAGATAACTCTTACATATATTGATAACTACAGCAGATAGTACTTACCAGGAGATTTTAAAGAAATAAAACTTAAATATCAATGTGAACAGAGCTATAATTATACTTATTTCTAAGATTGTGGACTAATTATATTAGGTCTTTGGGAAAGTCATGACATATTTTTTTGTGTTTTTCTATGCAAAAATGTGTCATGATTTTCTTGAGGACCCAATAGTTAGTCATGTACTTGGGCATGGATTATTTTTTAGAACTCTTTCTTTCTTTTAATTTAAAAGAGGCCCAGTCATGGTAGCACAGGAAGAGGGCTCTACTGCACGACATTGGAACCACATTTGAGGTCTAGTTTAAAATCTTGTTATGACCTCAACACATTGGTTGTGGCCACATATCTGTGATCCTGCTAGGTTGGAAATTAGAAAGGAGAGATGTAGTATCGCAAGATCTTGTCAAGGGTGCCTCTCCCTCTCTCTCACTATTATAAAAGAGAAAAATTAAAAAAAAAAAAAAACTTTATTTAACTAAAGACCATTTTTCTAATTGCACAGTAATACATAGTATTGATGACTAAGTAAAATAATATGAACATATTAATCAGAGTTCATATCAACCTTCTAAATGTTCCCTTTAATTTCAGAAAACAATCCTAACAATAAAAAGGAGGAGATAAGTTCTGAAATTGTAGAAGCCAGACATGTGTCCTCTCAATTATGACTACCACTTTCCGATCTTGGACAATTTATTTAACTTCTTTAAAGCTCCATGTCCCAAACAATGGAAACCCATAATAAAGATGTCAATGTAAAGGCCACCAGATGGCATGGTGATTGGGTGCTGGACTTCCACATGTTTGACCACAGTTCAAGTCCTGGAACTGGTAGCTTGCTTTCTCACTTTTCTGTTCCCTCTCTCTTTCTCTCTCTCTTTTACTGTGTGTCTATCTGGTCATAATTAAAATAATAATAATAAATAAAATTAAATAAGTATTTCTTTTTAAAAAAATCAATGTAAGGATTAAATGATACCGTCTATACCCTCTATAAATACTTCCTTCATCCCTGCTTATAATCTAATGTGGTTTTTTTTTGTTTCTTTGTTTGATTTCTTTTTAGAGATTTTAGCAATAGGGGATGTGTCTTTACTGGAGAGATAGAGACAGAAAGAAAGTGAGAAATTACCCCCAAGTGGGGATGACCATGCTGCAATCACTTCTCCTCCACTCTTCTCTCAGGATTTTGGGCATGCATACACACGTGCTCAGTATGAGTTTTAAGCCAACGGGTCTGAGACTCAAACCGCAGCAACTACATGTGTGTCCAGCAATGTAACTATTATGTCATCTGCTGGTCCCAGTGATGGTATCTTTTAAATGTATTCCACAGAATCTATAACACCAGTGAATTCCTGTCTCTGTACTTCTCAATAGCTATTTAAGATAGACGAGGGACCAGCAGTTAGCGTAATGGCTATGTCGCTGGACTCCCGCGTATTCGATCGCGGTGGCTTAAAACTCACGCTGGGCACATGTGCGTGCATGCCCAAGATCCCGAGAGAAGAATGGAGGAGAAGGGATTGTGGCATGGCCATCCCCCCGGGGGGGGGTGATTTCTCGCTTTCTGTCTCTGTCTCTCTCTGTCTGTCTGGCGAGCACATGCACCCTATAGCAAAAACCTCTTCAAAAAAATAAAAATAAAAAAGATAGATGATAAATTAACAAGTACTATTCTGTACTTTGGGCTAACCTCTCTTTCAGTTTATAATCTGTAAAATGCTTATTTCTTGGAATCTTATGGAGAATAAATTATATACCATGGTAATGCCTGGCATATAGTAGGAACACAGTAAATGTTAACATTCTGCATCTTTAATGAAGGGACCCTACCTATTCCCATCACCACCTTTAGGCAGAAAGTCAATGCCTGCTATTAGAGAATGCAGTTAGAACTATTACTGAAATCACCAAATTTTAAAAGTTTAATATTAGTTGACATAATATTAAAAGAAAACCCTGTTGCAAGGCATTTTGTTCCATTGTTAAAACACTTTTATGAACTTGAGAGCATTATTAGATCTTTTAAGGATGAAAGGAATACCCAAAGTAATTAGCAATTATTATTTCACAACAAATTATAGTTGTCTACTCACTAAGGTATTACACTGGGAGTCAGTAGACCTGAATTCTATTCCCAATTTTGCTTTCCCTAGTTTTGTGACATTGGAAAGTCACTTCACCTTTCTGTGTCAAGGAAAACTTACAATTCACTTTTACTGACGTATAACCCCTCTCCTGCAGCAGCTGGTTAATAGAACTGTATTTCCCAACAGAAAGTAAACTCCTAAAAATGTTCTATAAAATATTTCCTATGAAGTGAATTCTGGATTTTAGTGATGTAACTTAATTGATGAAAAGATTAACCTATACATATTTCTGAATAAATTAATATTTGATATTATATTGTATATCCAAGCATACAATTTACACAAGCTTTGTATATGAAAGTAATAAATACTAAAACTTCTCCTACAAATAAGCAAGAAGACGACTAATGTATAGCTACAGAAAAAGAGGGCAATTTAATGGTCATTAAAAAAAAAGAACAATAACATGACATATACTCAACTTTATTATTTGAAAAATTCACATTAGAGAAACAATAAATCTCAATATTTTGTATAGTTTAAGTGGTAATCCCTACAATATTTATGGGACAAATTAGGCAATAAATATCAAGCCCTTAAAATATGTAAAAATACTATATGTATTTTATTAAGTATTTCCATTTTTTAGAAATTTCAATTGAGTATAGACTCAAGTATGTACAAAATAGTTCTCTGTAAAAATATACATAACACCATTATATATAATGCTGAAAAAAGTTAGAGAAAAAATATCCAATGACATAGTACTAGTTAAAATATATATATATGGTTTAGGCATGCCTCACATTGGAGCAGTTCACAGTAAATCTAACAGTTTTAATTAAAGCATGGGATACAGAAAACAATTATTAAAATCTTCATCTAATTCTTTAATCTCATCTGAAATTCTACAGTAGGGGAAGGGCTTGATCAAAAGGATTTGGATCCCCCAAATCCATTTTTGGTTATCCATACACATTACTGTTGGGTATAATACCTAGAATCAAATTGCTGTATTTTGGGGCAATCTTGTCTCATAAGTAGTATGTGGCAAAATTTTAATATAACCTGAGAGTCATGGTTTTCAAAATTTTTAACATTATTTTTGACAACTAGATACTACTGAGTGTTCAGTTGGTAAAACTGTCTTTCACTCACTCAGAAGAAACAAATCAAGAAAGAAAAACCTGTAACTTAGGTATAGCTTCTAAACTGCTGTGGATGGCCGTGGCTTCTTTGTCCTTCCAAGTAGAATATCACTGAGATCCCACAAAAGGAGCCTCCTGCTGCTGTTCCCCTTGAGTTTCCTGGTGATGTGGTACCTCAGCCTTCTGCACAAGTGATAGAACTTGTGAACTTGATGTACTTCTATGAGTATGAGCCCGTATACAGACAAGACTTCTGCTTCATACTCTGGGAGCATTCAAACTACTCTCATCAAAATCCATGTCTGATCATCCTCATATGCCTTAGATGTGAAACCCAGACAGGCCATTAGAGTTACTTGGGACTGAAAAAAAAAAAAAAAAAAAGTCTTGGCGGGGATACAAGATTCTCACGTTTTACTCATTAGGCCTACAGGCTGAAAGAAGACGGAATGTTAGACTTATCCTTAGAGGATGAGTACCTTCTATTTTTTTTTTTTTTTTTTGGTAGAGGTTTTTGCCATAGGGTGCATGTGCTCACCAGAAAGACAGAGAGAGACAGAGTGACAGAAAGTGAGAAATCATCCCCTGCGGGGGATGGCCATGCCACAATCTCTTCTCCTCCATTCTTCACTCAGCATCTTGGGCATGCGTGCACGTACATGCACCCAGAGTGAGTTTAAGCCACTGGGTCCAGAACTTGAATCGTGGTCTACTACATGGGAGTCCAGCAACATAGCCATTGTGCCAACTACTTGTCCCAAGGTTGAGCACCTTCTTTATGGTGACGTAATATGGCAAGATTTGGAGGCATTTATAATAAACTGACCTTGTTTTGGCAGGTTATGCTAAAGAACACCACTTGCCATTATTAATTTCTCATTCTACCAAAACCTAGGAAGGACAGGATACTTGTGGAAAGTGTCAAAGTTGGTACTGTGGAAAACCCATGGGAATGTCAGTGTGCTAGCTTACACCAAAATGAAACTCGTGTAGAGCCCATAAAGCAGAGACTGGAGGATTAAACTTTAGTTGTGACTCATTTTGACATGAAAATACTTAAAGATTTTGTTGAGAGGAATAAAATATCTTATAAAAGAACTGGAGGTTTTTTTGAATAAACTTAATAGGCCCAACAACTTGAACATGTTATTATATCGAGGAGGCTTACTAAAAAAGTGTTTCACTGAATTATAAACTAGTATATCTGTAACAGCAAAGCAGTGCATTATTGAACAAGCTAGTCTTTTAACATAACATAAGGGTTTCAAATATGTCATACATTGATTACCAATTTAAAAATATATGTGATTCTGTGTGAAAAACTTCGCTGGAGCTATACTAAACAAAATGTTATTGTTTTTGATCCTATAGAAGTTACTCTAAGATGTCACAGTATTTCAGAATTAGTAATTACTGTTATTACTTCAGATGTTCTAGATGATCACATTATGGTAGTTTCAGTAGTGTATAAATGGAGTAGTGAATTGCACTCTACATTTGAACTTTTTTCTGGCTATTTAACTGATAAGTTTATTATTTATAGCCCCATCAATGTAAAGTCATTGGTCATTATAATATATCAGAAGTCTCTTGGACTTGGTTAAATATTTTACTGTGGTAATATACAGAAGAATTAAAGCAAAGAAAATCTGAACTATAGTCTTGTTTTTAAAAATATAGTCTCCAGTGTTTTTAGATGTCACTTCATCTATCTTGTTTTTGTACATGAAAATTAGGAAAAATGTACAGGGCCAGGCAGTATGTTTCCAAAGGAAAAAGCTCTGAAGGCAAAAAGAGGGAAAAATTTCTGATGGTCAGAATATTGTGAAAAAAAGGATAGTGTTTCAGTATTTGAGCTAGAGAAAGAAGACTAAAGATCCCAGTTGCATTATGCATCTGTTCCATGTGTTTTTTTTTTCATTAACGATTAGTTTGTGAATAAAAAGAAAAAAATATATATGATTTTTCTAAGAAATAAAGATATTATGCAATCATTAGAATTGAAATTTTCAAGGAATACTTTCAGAATTGATAAAAATAACCACTGCTAAAAATGGAATCATGTTTGACCCACAAATATGTTGGAGTGCTAACTTCTAGTACTTCAGAATGTGACATCTCTGGGGATAGATTCTTTCCAGAGATAATCAAGCTAAAATGAGTTCATTAAGGCAGGCCCAAATTCAATATAACTGGTATCCATACAAAGGAAAATTTGTACGCAGACATGCACACAAGAACACCATTTGAACATGCAGACATAAGGGTGATGCATCTATAAGCCCAGCAATGTAAATATTGCCAGAAAACCACCAGAAATCTAAGTGAAGACAGGGAAGCAGAGTCTTTTCTACAGTGCATACAGCTCTCATGAGCCAACACTGCCAGCACCTTGATCTTGGGCTTCTAGCCTTCAGAACCATGAGACAATACATTTCTGTTCCTCAAGACTTCCAACTGTGGTACATTGTTTTGGCAGCTCTAGTAAGTTAAAACAATTACTATACAATGTACAATGAAAGAAATTCAGACAAAAATATATACAACATTATATAAAGCTTGAAATGTACACTCACAGAGAAAATGACAATTAAGAAACACTTAAAATGATGTGATCACAGGTCAGCAGGTGGAATGGAGGTTAATACACTGGATCCCATATGGCCAATTATGCAGTTTGTGTCTCAGACCCAGCAGTTTGACAATCATACCTGATGCATGTGCATGCATGCCTAAATCTTAAGAGGACACTGGAGGAGAAGGGCATGCCTGTTTCTCCAGAGGGGTAATTTCTCAGTTTCCCACTCTCTGTCTCTGAAGAACACAGACCCCCCTATAACAAAAACTAAAGAAAAAGTATGATCAATCCAGACGCAGTGACACAGCAGTGATACAATGCTCCACTGAGACCACAGAGGAACGTACCATATTCATGTCTCAAGTTTTCCTTGGGTGTGCTAAGTGCCTCTACACAACTGGTTGAGGTAGGGGGTAGATCACCGCGTAAAGATTTTGTAGAGAATCTCTCTTGCTCTCTCTCTCTTTCCTTTTCTCTTTCCCTCATGGAAGAAATGTCGATTTTTAAAATTATGTAATAATAATAAAATATTTTCTAATATAAAAAAAAGCATTATCCCAAAAAGTGTTTGTATTTATAAGTCCTAAAATTCAGCAGTCTGTTTATTTAAGATTGAATTTTGCTCATAGTTTTTGGTGATGATCAAATTATGAAACATCCCTGATTAATTAAGAAATATTTTATAGTGATTTGGAACTAATAGCTACAGGAAAGTAGATGACTCAGTCTCACTTCAGAGAGAAATACTTGCAGTCAGCTTTCCTTCACTCAAAAAAGAGAGCAGACTGTAGAAAGGGGGGACGTAGCATCTGTTCTAGATTGCTTGGACTGTTGAACTATTAGCTGAGACCTGCCTGCAACCAGCATCTCTGTCTCTGTCTCTGTCTCTGTCTCTATCTCGATACTCTATATATTTTACTAGTTTTCAGTCTGTGCCCTCTTCCTAGCTTAAATTTCTAGATCTATATCTCAAAAAAAAGAGGAATGAAAATAGAAGGTGTACAACATAGTGTAATGTTCTTTGTTGAAGATAATGAATATGGTAATATCCTTGATTTGATTATCATGCACTACATGCATGCTTTGGAAAATTATACTATACCCCAGAAAGATGTACAATAATTAAGAGTAAATAAGAAAGTATGAAATATTTTTTTAGTATAAAATAATTTAAATAAAAACACTGGAGATACCATATATAACAATAAAAGGCATAAAGAACTGAAACTATTTCCTATTGTTGGCCAGTATTTCTATCATATATATTAAAATAAATGAAATTAAAAATTAAAGACATAAAAATGAAAGTTCTTTTTGTCACAGTTAGCTCTCACAGAGAGTTACCTGGCAAATTACAATACATGTTTCTAAATGCTTACTTTTCCCTGCTTAGTTTGTTTAAACACAATTGATTATTGTGGGCCAGCACTGTCCACAGATCACATGAGACTTGCTTCAGGGCTCTACTCTACTCTGCACACTTAGTCATGCTACTTGAAATTTTAATCCAAGATAATGAATTTGTTTTAAAAATGAAACCACAACTGGGATGAAGTAACCACTTTGCATAACCCTTCTTTGCCTGCATTTTCTTGCTTCACATATTAAGTATATAGCAATGGTTCAACAGTTAACTTAATGTTAATATCTAACTATTCTAAAATGAAAAATAGTTTAGAATTTGAGACTCTTACTCTTTAAAATTACATTTACAATTTTCAACTCTCAACATAATTAGCAGAAGCAAACACTTAGTGAGAGTGATTTAATAACCATGCATTCCAAGGGTTTTGCTATCAAAAGTTGGCCTCAAATTTAAGTTTCCTTAACTGCTCTCTGCTTGATCCTAAGAAAGCTACTTAGCATCACTGAGTCTTAATTTCTTGGTTTCCTGGTTCACAAAAACAGGAAAAAAGCATGTCAGAGGGGTCAGGGAAAGGATACAACACATTTGTGTGGGTGTGTGGGTGTGTATGAGAAAGAGAGAGAGAGACAGAGAGAGAGAGAGAGAGAGAGAGAGAGAGAGAGAGAGAGAGAGGAAAGGCTCATAAGCCTTTGCAATAATAAGCTCTTTATTAGAGCATGATTGAGTAGTACTCAGGGTCTCTGTTAAAACTAGAAGACCCTGTTTCATTTGCGATGATAAACAGTTTCTTGAGGCCTATTTTGGACACCTTCTATAAACCCATAGACCTTTGTCACCAAATTCTTGGACAATATATATCAGCAATTATTCTTATTCAGACATCCTAGTTTTCTAAGTACTATTTCATTGTATTCCTAAAATAATTGATTTAATTTTATTCCATTGACTAAGATTCCCAAGGGTAATATTTGCTCTTTGTACAAAATTTTATTTAACAATAAATATTTTCAACTATTAACTAAGTTTTCTGACATCCAGGAATATAATCTCTCAGTTTCCAAAATTAAATCTTCCATAAGGACTGAAGTTTCTGATAAGGAATATGGTTCTAAAATAAATGCTTTTCTTTTCAAATTATAACTTTGTAGGGTAGACAAGGATTTTATTCCATATCTTCTTTAATAAAATGAACTTTATCTACCCTCTTTCTTTTTTCAAATTTTATTTCTTAGTGTTTAATTCTTCTCCTGCTCAGTGGGAATTAAGCATTGTATATTAAAAAGCTATGTAGAAAATTATCCAAATGAGACTAAAACATCTAATGTATAGGATTGTTTAAAATTAAAATAAAATCACAGAACAAAGAAATTAATAAATTACTAATATATATATATATATATATATATATATGATAAATAATACAATTTGCAACATCCTATGTATATTCACATGAGCTCTTTGTCTGCATGATCTATTTAATCCTGTTTCTTTTTAAAAGAATTATTCTATTTAATTTTATTTATTCATTCTTTTACTTTAATTTGACCATTGACAGAGAAGGGAAAGTGAGAAAGTATGCCATCAGGTCCGGGACTCGAACCGTGGTCAGCCATGTGGGAGTGTCTAGCATTTTAACCACCACCATGCCGCTTGCTGGTCCCTATTTAATTCTATTTCATTCTAAATCCTCTTATGATAACATTTCCTAATTATTAAGCCACATTGGAATTTTTGTGCATTACAAAATGTGAGGCTCAGTTTATAAAATATTGAAATTTATAATTACCAGTGGTGTTTAATTTTATCCTGAAAATCCCTTTTGCTAGTCAACAATTGATGTTGATTTATTTTTTTAATAACCATAACATCTGCTTTCCAAGATTATGTGATATATTAAATGAGCCAGTCATTGGTAAATTGTGCAATATTTTTGCCAATAAATTTATGTAAAGCCTTTTCAACAAGTCAAATGCCCTTATCATGTAGTCCACAGTGTTTTAACTGATAAAGCCTCCCAATCTCTTTATGTCAAGTTCCCACATCTATCAAAAAGGTATCTCAGGGCTGTTGTTGTGGGCCTTAGTTTCATTTCTGTGACTAAGTAACGATAAAAACACTTTCAGAGGTAGTGGCATTCCTAGCAGCTAAAATAAACTACTCTCTTTCACTTCAAATGTTATAGAAAATATGTACTATGTAAGTGAGCCTTTAAAAAGGTGTCCATAATTAGGTATATGAGAAAAAGATAGATTTAAGAAGTGTTTGTACAATATAATCCATTCATGTTGAAATACATAAACACTTAAATATTACCTTAAAAAGATATCTCTTTTATCTCTTAAAAAGATAGAAGTTTCGGGACCAGCAGTTGGCGTAATGGCGATTTCGCTGGACTCCCATGTAGTCGACTTCGGTTCAAGTCCGGGACCCAGTGGCTTAAACTCACTTCAGGCACGTGTGCATGTGTGCCCAAGATTGCAGCGTGGCCATCCCCCCCG